>VYZU01063668.1:0-79981 GCA_013401355.1 Ceyx cyanopectus | reverse complement strand
AACAGAAACAATTCCAAAGTATCCATAGTACAATCTATCATGAAGGAAGTGCCAGTGTAAGGGCTTGTGATAAATATCCTGCCACATTTGATAGCCAACAATATAAAATCACAGTTTTACATTTGTTAACAGCTATTAATAAAGTAAACCCAAAAGTTTTAAAATAGGAATTCCATAATATGTGTGCTATATTATTCTATTTTTAAATTGCACTTAATTGCATATAAATATTGTCATTTATAGACTGATTGCTAATAAGATGAAAGCTGTTTGTAAGTGCTGTTTTGTAATGATTTTGTAGGGAGCCAATGGTGTGAAAGGTGAAAAAGGAGATGTTGGTTTGCCTGGTGCCCAAGGTCCTTCAGTAAGTCTCTGTGTGGTGTTGCAGTGAATGCAGTAGTTCAGCAGTGTTCTCCAGCTTTTGATTCAGAGCAATACTTTGTATTCATGACTGATCTTTCCTGACATCCTTGATCATTCCTATGCTTGAACTTTCACTGTATTTTTCTACAGAATAATTATTTGCCCTTTTGAGAATGAAGGGACTCCTGGTCTGCTTAAAAAGTACTGTTAAAAACATTCTAATGATACAATCCTGTTCTGTTTATTCTCTCACTTTGAAAAAGAGTCCTGCTTTCTTCAGTGAAAGCCTTCTGGCTCCATAATGAATCACAGAATCATTTTAATTGGAAGAGAACTTTTAGGATTTTCAAGTCCAACCATTCACCCAGAACTGCCAGGTCACTGCTAAACCACATCCCCAACCAGCATGTCTACAAGTCTTTTAAATGCCTCCAAGGATGGTGACTCAACCTCTTCCCTGGGCTTGACAACCCTTTCAGTGAATAAATTTTTCCTAATACCCAGCTTTTTACCTCCCCTGGTGCAACCCCGAGCTCACTACAAGCTCCTTTTGGGTAGATGGAGAGAGTGAGAAGGTCTTTCCTGAGTTCCTTTTTCTCCAGGCTAAACAACCCCAGTTCCTTCAGCTGCTCCTCACCCAGCTTCATTGCCCTTCTCTGGACAGGCTCCAGCCCCTTGGTATCCTTCTTGGAGAGAGAGACCCAAAACTGACCCCAGGATTGGAGTTGCAACTTCACCGGTACCAAATACAGGGGGATGATCAGTTCCTTAGTCCTGCTGGCCACACTATTGCTGAATCAAAAGATAAAACAAACAAACAAACAAACAAAAGAAAATACAAAACAAAGAGAAACTGATGAATGTTATCAGAGCACATTAAGTTAGAAAACCCCAGAGCAAAAGTTGACCACCACTCCCTTGTCAGTACTGACATGCCCTGGATATTTGGAGCCATAACTCTGAGGAGTCAGAGGATACCCTCTGCTGCTGCAGGACTCACCAGCACCCTGTATCTCCCAGTCTCTTTCTCTGAAATTAATTTGTTACAATTTAATTCACTGACTTACCTTGTTTTGCTTCTTTTCCCACTTGAAACAGGGCTTTCAGTATTTAGATTTCACAGCTGAAAGCTGACTTTGTTGCCAGCCCCACCAGCTAGTGTAGCAGAGGGGTTGTGCCTAAGTCTGAACACCTGATTTAGCATCCCTGCAGGCTGCCACCTTGCAGGTTATGGTAATAGCCCTTTGGGATTAAACCCAACAGAGATTATATTTAACTGTAAATATCATTATGAAATTCTCTTCCATGACTTTGCTAGGAACACAGAAAAACCATCACAGAAAAAGCAGGGACTAAACACTGAGCTACCTGATTACGTGTTTTAATGACTTGAGGGAATTCTTGGTCCAAGGGGGCTAAATGAAATATGAAGAGAGACAAAGGGCAATTTTGAAAATATGCTGAATCCCAGCTTGAATTTAGTGTCTTTTCCATTCATCAGTACTGGGGAGGAATAAAATCACACATCATCTTCTGTTCCTAGAGCTTATGCTGTACAGAGACAGCTAAGGAGCACATACCATAAAATATTAGAAGTTCATGTAANAACAGAAACAATTCCAAAGTATCCATAGTACAATCTATCATGAAGGAAGTGCCAGTGTAAGGGCTTGTGATAAATATCCTGCCACATTTGATAGCCAACAATATAAAATCACAGTTTTACATTTGTTAACAGCTATTAATAAAGTAAACCCAAAAGTTTTAAAATAGGAATTCCATAATATGTGTGCTATATTATTCTATTTTTAAATTGCACTTAATTGCATATAAATATTGTCATTTATAGACTGATTGCTAATAAGATGAAAGCTGTTTGTAAGTGCTGTTTTGTAATGATTTTGTAGGGAGCCAATGGTGTGAAAGGTGAAAAAGGAGATGTTGGTTTGCCTGGTGCCCAAGGTCCTTCAGTAAGTCTCTGTGTGGTGTTGCAGTGAATGCAGTAGTTCAGCAGTGTTCTCCAGCTTTTGATTCAGAGCAATACTTTGTATTCATGACTGATCTTTCCTGACATCCTTGATCATTCCTATGCTTGAACTTTCACTGTATTTTTCTACAGAATAATTATTTGCCCTTTTGAGAATGAAGGGACTCCTGGTCTGCTTAAAAAGTACTGTTAAAAACATTCTAATGATACAATCCTGTTCTGTTTATTCTCTCACTTTGAAAAAGAGTCCTGCTTTCTTCAGTGAAAGCCTTCTGGCTCCATAATGAATCACAGAATCATTTTAATTGGAAGAGAACTTTTAGGATTTTCAAGTCCAACCATTCACCCAGAACTGCCAGGTCACTGCTAAACCACATCCCCAACCAGCATGTCTACAAGTCTTTTAAATGCCTCCAAGGATGGTGACTCAACCTCTTCCCTGGGCTTGACAACCCTTTCAGTGAATAAATTTTTCCTAATACCCAGCTTTTTACCTCCCCTGGTGCAACCCCGAGCTCACTACAAGCTCCTTTTGGGTAGATGGAGAGAGTGAGAAGGTCTTTCCTGAGTTCCTTTTTCTCCAGGCTAAACAACCCCAGTTCCTTCAGCTGCTCCTCACCCAGCTTCATTGCCCTTCTCTGGACAGGCTCCAGCCCCTTGGTATCCTTCTTGGAGAGAGAGACCCAAAACTGACCCCAGGATTGGAGTTGCAACTTCACCGGTACCAAATACAGGGGGATGATCAGTTCCTTAGTCCTGCTGGCCACACTATTGCTGAATCAAAAGATAAAACAAACAAACAAACAAACAAAAGAAAATACAAAACAAAGAGAAACTGATGAATGTTATCAGAGCACATTAAGTTAGAAAACCCCAGAGCAAAAGTTGACCACCACTCCCTTGTCAGTACTGACATGCCCTGGATATTTGGAGCCATAACTCTGAGGAGTCAGAGGATACCCTCTGCTGCTGCAGGACTCACCAGCACCCTGTATCTCCCAGTCTCTTTCTCTGAAATTAATTTGTTACAATTTAATTCACTGACTTACCTTGTTTTGCTTCTTTTCCCACTTGAAACAGGGCTTTCAGTATTTAGATTTCACAGCTGAAAGCTGACTTTGTTGCCAGCCCCACCAGCTAGTGTAGCAGAGGGGTTGTGCCTAAGTCTGAACACCTGATTTAGCATCCCTGCAGGCTGCCACCTTGCAGGTTATGGTAATAGCCCTTTGGGATTAAACCCAACAGAGATTATATTTAACTGTAAATATCATTATGAAATTCTCTTCCATGACTTTGCTAGGAACACAGAAAAACCATCACAGAAAAAGCAGGGACTAAACACTGAGCTACCTGATTACGTGTTTTAATGACTTGAGGGAATTCTTGGTCCAAGGGGGCTAAATGAAATATGAAGAGAGACAAAGGGCAATTTTGAAAATATGCTGAATCCCAGCTTGAATTTAGTGTCTTTTCCATTCATCGGTACTGGGGAGGAATAAAATCACACATCATCTTCTGTTCCTAGAGCTTATGCTGTACAGAGACAGCTAAGGAGCACATACCATAAAATATTAGAAGTTCATGTAACTCTGCTCACTACTGGGCTTTTCAGAGAGAGATTTTTCTTTTCCCCATAGTATCTTGTGAGTGTATCTCAGACCCTAGGAGGTAAGAATCAGGAGGCAGGCACGCTGCCATATGGCACAGGCCAACCTACAATTTAGGCACCCTGTNTTCTATTTTTAAATTGCACTTAATTGCATATAAATATTGTCATTTATAGACTGATTGCTAATAAGATGAAAGCTGTTTGTAAGTGCTGTTTTGTAATGATTTTGTAGGGAGCCAATGGTGTGAAAGGTGAAAAAGGAGATGTTGGTTTGCCTGGTGCCCAAGGTCCTTCAGTAAGTCTCTGTGTGGTGTTGCAGTGAATGCAGTAGTTCAGCAGTGTTCTCCAGCTTTTGATTCAGAGCAATACTTTGTATTCATGACTGATCTTTCCTGACATCCTTGATCATTCCTATGCTTGAACTTTCACTGTATTTTTCTACAGAATAATTATTTGCCCTTTTGAGAATGAAGGGACTCCTGGTCTGCTTAAAAAGTACTGTTAAAAACATTCTAATGATACAATCCTGTTCTGTTTATTCTCTCACTTTGAAAAAGAGTCCTGCTTTCTTCAGTGAAAGCCTTCTGGCTCCATAATGAATCACAGAATCATTTTAATTGGAAGAGAACTTTTAGGATTTTCAAGTCCAACCATTCACCCAGAACTGCCAGGTCACTGCTAAACCACATCCCCAACCAGCATGTCTACAAGTCTTTTAAATGCCTCCAAGGATGGTGACTCAACCTCTTCCCTGGGCTTGACAACCCTTTCAGTGAATAAATTTTTCCTAATACCCAGCTTTTTACCTCCCCTGGTGCAACCCCGAGCTCACTACAAGCTCCTTTTGGGTAGATGGAGAGAGTGAGAAGGTCTTTCCTGAGTTCCTTTTTCTCCAGGCTAAACAACCCCAGTTCCTTCAGCTGCTCCTCACCCAGCTTCATTGCCCTTCTCTGGACAGGCTCCAGCCCCTTGGTATCCTTCTTGGAGAGAGAGACCCAAAACTGACCCCAGGATTGGAGTTGCAACTTCACCGGTACCAAATACAGGGGGATGATCAGTTCCTTAGTCCTGCTGGCCACACTATTGCTGAATCAAAAGATAAAACAAACAAACAAACAAACAAAAGAAAATACAAAACAAAGAGAAACTGATGAATGTTATCAGAGCACATTAAGTTAGAAAACCCCAGAGCAAAAGTTGACCACCACTCCCTTGTCAGTACTGACATGCCCTGGATATTTGGAGCCATAACTCTGAGGAGTCAGAGGATACCCTCTGCTGCTGCAGGACTCACCAGCACCCTGTATCTCCCAGTCTCTTTCTCTGAAATTAATTTGTTACAATTTAATTCACTGACTTACCTTGTTTTGCTTCTTTTCCCACTTGAAACAGGGCTTTCAGTATTTAGATTTCACAGCTGAAAGCTGACTTTGTTGCCAGCCCCACCAGCTAGTGTAGCAGAGGGGTTGTGCCTAAGTCTGAACACCTGATTTAGCATCCCTGCAGGCTGCCACCTTGCAGGTTATGGTAATAGCCCTTTGGGATTAAACCCAACAGAGATTATATTTAACTGTAAATATCATTATGAAATTCTCTTCCATGACTTTGCTAGGAACACAGAAAAACCATCACAGAAAAAGCAGGGACTAAACACTGAGCTACCTGATTACGTGTTTTAATGACTTGAGGGAATTCTTGGTCCAAGGGGGCTAAATGAAATATGAAGAGAGACAAAGGGCAATTTTGAAAATATGCTGAATCCCAGCTTGAATTTAGTGTCTTTTCCATTCATCAGTACTGGGGAGGAATAAAATCACACATCATCTTCTGTTCCTAGAGCTTATGCTGTACAGAGACAGCTAAGGAGCACATACCATAAAATATTAGAAGTTCATGTAACTCTGCTCACTACTGGGCTTTTCAGAGAGAGATTTTTCTTTTCCCCATAGTATCTTGTGAGTGTATCTCAGACCCTAGGAGGTAAGAATCAGGAGGCAGGCACGCTGCCATATGGCACAGGCCAACCTACAATTTAGGCACCCTGTCTTCTGAATCAAAATCATTCTCATTCCTGAACCCCTTCCTAGACCTGCTGCCAACCTGCACCGTTGCATTGCTGTGTTCATAAGCACTTGTCAACAGAAGGGTCAGTCTGACTTCTGGCATTTGTGAGGGAGTTCTTTACTCTGCCATGATTTAATGCCATTGTTTTTTTATCTATAGATGATAGGACCACCTGGACCACCAGGGCCACATGGTCCTCCAGGACCTATGGTAAGCTTGGGAGGAAGAGTGGGGCTAGAAGGGGCTTAAGCTCTTTTGTCACTTTAATGCCTGCTGAAGAGAACTGCTGTGCTATGTGACCATGAGAGAGGGACCTAATGTAGAACATTTCAGGATGTCTTAAAATTGATGGGAAGTAGAGGAGCACATTGCACTTGCTGGTGTGTTAACACCAGGGGTCTGATTCCTTCTCTGAATTGGGTGGTTACAATTGCTTGCTTGGCAGCCACATTTCATCTGTGAGGACAAAACTAGAGGTGCAGCTTGCACCCCTGTAAAGCAACAGGCTCTTGAAAAATTTGTGGCTTATTTTTCGTTATCAAAAATGGTATCTTTATTTTCAGGGACCTCATGGACTGCCTGGCCCAAAGGTAAGCTAGTGGCTGTCTTGAATTGTCATGTTCTTTATGTCTGCAAAGTGCTGTGCTTTGTTCTTCAATGCATGCAGCTTTATTTCAGTTTTGTCTCCTTTAATAAATATTTCTGATATTCTTAAACCTTAAAGCAGATTTTTATGTTAACAGCTTAAAAGCTTTATTAAATTTCTGTGATTTTTCTCTGACTACTATTTCTTTTGAGCATTGGCTGACTCCATTTTTTGTGTTCATATTTGTGAGGTGGCACTGTGTTAGTTAGCTTCTTTTTATGGACAAGTTGCTCACCATTGCCCTTGCAACTGGCATTACCAGTAAACTAAAATTCAGTGTGACACTTTATAGCATGGCAGTCGTTAGGGCCAGTGGTGTTGCCAGGCATGATCATTTTAATCACTGTGGCTCCCTAATCACATGCACCTTTCTCAAGAGATATGTGAGGAGATGGAGTGTGTAATTTTGGGGTTTTGTTGGGGGTTTTTAAGGTATGAGACAGAAAATCACAGGTTTGTGTTGTTATGAGACCATTTGTGTTCCCTTGGCACAAAAAGCCCGAGTCATAAATCATGTTTTGAAGGCAGGTCTGTTCCATTTTAGCACCAGCCCTGCCTTACCTCAGGCTTTTGGCCTGAGACTCAGGCTTTCCTGAGATTTCTCAGGTCTGTTTCCAAAACTTCACTATTTTCAGTGCTACTGCTCTGAAAGTCACGTGGAGTCAAATAGAAGAAGAATGAAGAAATGGCTACTTGTGCAGGGCATGAAGCAGGCAGGTGATGTCTGGAGTTACTAAAGCAGAAGACTAAATTATATTGATGGCTTGGGTTGTTTTTGATAATTTTTTTTAATATATGAGTATGATATAAAGCAACATAATGGGGAAACCTAGGAACAAGGCCATGGGGAGCAGCCTGGATGAAATAGCCACGTATTTCTGTTTCCCAAAAGAGGCAGATGTGGTCAGTGCTCCTTGTGACTGTGCAGCCCTCAAGCTGAGGTAGTTTTTCATGATTTATTGGCAACTCCAACCCCATCATCATCCTCTCAGTGATTTTTAATGTAATAGCCAATGCATAATTCAACAATCACAAGACAAGTGCCATTTCTTATGTTGTCTAAATGTATGAACACAGAAACTATGGACCTCCCAGACACCTTGGCATTGCATAACCTGTGCTGCTTCTTGTAATTTGCTGCTCTTTAGTTATGTATGCTTAAAGGTTTAAAATATCTTTATGTTAAAATTTGCTGCAAATTCCAGTTTGCTGTAAGAAAAAAACATGGCTTCCTTACAAAATGTACTTTTCAGGAGATCCCACTGCAGAATCCTGCAGTTTTGAGGCTTATTTTTCTGAAAGTTTTCTTTCAGTTTCAATTATCTGCATAGGGTAGTTTATGGGATTTGAGGAAATTCCCAAAACCCCTGAAACTCAAGTTTAATTCAACCTATCTAACGATAGTGATGATAATTATTAGGAAAAAATTCTCAAGGATCTGTTACTCCTAGGTTTCCTGTAGTGTTTTTTTTCACACAGATTTAAAATCCCCAGCAGACACCTCCCAATTTCTTTTTCCCCAGTAGAATACCAGTCTGTAAATAGCCACTAAGCCAAGAAGGCTGAATTTGTGTCCTTTTTTCAAACTGGAATTTGCAGCCATTTCTGAGGCTGGCTTCTTCTATCCCAGCTTCAACACCCATTATAGCACCCAAAATTTGGCATTTATACTTTTACGTTTAGGGTGAACCAGGGTTAAATGCTCTTAAAGGATTGAAGGGTGAACCAGGTCAAAAGGGTGACAGAGGGCCCCTTGGTCTTCCAGTAAGTAAAAAAAAAACCAACCCAAACTGTTCAATCTCAGTGCAAATCACAAACTTCTCTTTCTACTCTTGATGAACAACTCTGGTTTACTCAACAGCATAGATAAAATGCACAATGTTGGATCAGAGCCTCAGTCTTGTTTTGTTTTACCCCAAATCCATGCTGTTTTCCAAGGTGTATGTCCTGTAACACCCAGTGCTGTCAGGTTTTTGTTGTTATGTGTCAGTTGAAAGTGTTGTCACCAAGATGCCATCATCCCCCCCTTACTTTAGTCATTTTGTTATTTAAATGTTCTATGGTGTTTGCGTTAAAAACAAATTAATCTTCTCTTTTCCCCCCTCCTGCCCAGATAGGCTGCCTGTGTTTGCACGTCTGACTAAGAGAAGAAAGAAATTGGCTTAGGGAATTTCAATTTATTTACTTTTCCCCTCATTCATTAGGGATGGTGGATTGTCACTTTTGCCTTGTCCTTCAGAAAATTTCCCTTCTGAGCATTTGGTGGAAATTTTTGTCTTGGAAAAAGACCTTAAAAATAAATTGTCACGTGGAAACATTATGGCTCTTAAAATTGAGGCTGACAAAAGACAAAATACTTTGTGTGCTTGCTTTGTATGTTTGAAAGCACTGTGGAAAATTAGTTTTATATATTTCTCACAAAGGAATTAAAATGGCAGTTTAAGGAGTAAAGTCCAAGTTTTTGACTTTCTAAAACTGGCTCGTTTTCACCCTTAATATGTCTGGGGTTTGGGATTTTTCTTTGCTTGGTTGGTTTGTTTGGGGTATATTTTGTTTGGTTTTGTTTGGTCTGGTTTACATTTTGGGGTTTTTTTTATGTTATAATTTTTGGTGGGGTTTTTTTGTTTGTTTTTGTTTAGGGGTTTTTTAGGGTGTTTGTTTTGTTTGATTGTTTGGGGTTTTTTTGTATGTTGGGGGTGATTGTTAATTTGGAAGGGGGGTTGTGCATTTTTGATGCATTTTTGGATTTTATTTTTTTTTTTCAATTTAATCTTGGTTTTGTTTCTGTTTGTTTGGGTTTTTTTTGTGTTGGGGTTGGTGGGTTGGTTTGGGGATTTATTTTTTTTTAATTTAGCTTTGTCCCCAGATTATTCCCGTTGTCCCAAATCGATTTGGTGCCCCTATCCCCAGCAGTGCTGGGACACTCGAGCAGCAATCCGTGTCCCTGGTGCTCTGCAGTTCTCCCTGAGTCCGCCAGAGGGCAGCCCATCCCCGAGGATGCTGCAGCTGACAGCAGCCTGGTGCTGCCCAGTCCCAGCCCTCCCAGCCTGTGCTCCCGACTGGAGCGTGTATTGGGAAAACAGGAAAAGTGATTGTCTCCCGGGCCCTGCGAAATGAATGAGGCCATTGTAGTCGGGATCCAGATTTTGTCGGCTGCAGAATGCAGTATTCTTGCACTTCAGGACTTCCTAGAGTGGCTAACTTATGTTTTTCTTTCTTTGTGTAGCCCAGGATTTTTATTGTTCTTATTTACAAACTAGAAAGCGTGCGAGTAAATTGCAGAGTAAATATTTGCACGCTGAGGCTCAAAAACACCCTAACACCTGGTGTTTGTAGCATTCCCATAGCTCCACGTGACTTTGGTCTAATCTATCGTGACATGAAGGCAGAGGTGGGTGGGTGATGTCACGACAATGGGAGAACAGAAGCAGGCTCTGTGTTTTGTGTGAATTTTTAACTAACATGCTGTAGCAACGTGACCCCCTCCCCACACCCCACACCCCCAGAACCCCGTCCCGACTTGTACTGTACGTTTGAATTGTGTTTCTTCGTCAGCACCGCTTTACTAATCTGCCGTTCTTGTCATTCGTGTCGTGCCCACCATCCATGCTTCCACCTAACCCCACAGGGAGCATCTGGCTTAGACGGAAAGCCAGGACCCCGGGTGAGTTCCTCGTCCTTCCGTGTCGCTCTTGTCTCCGTGTCCCTTCGTCCTTCCCCGGCGGCTCCGGGCTGCTCGCGTCCACCACGCGGGGTTCTGCCCGCCTGGGGCAGAGGGGGCTTGGAGAAGCCTCTCAGAGCCACGTGTGCTGGGAGGACAGTGTGGAGAAGGAGCTCTGAATCTCAAAAAGGCAGTTTGGGTTTGATTTGTGGTTGGAAAACTGCCCTGCTCGGGGTGCTGCTGCTCCCGAGGGAGGTTAGGGATTTAGTTGGCTCAGGAAGAGCAACCCGCTGGGTACTAACATGGAATTGGGGAAATGGGTGCTGGAGTGCTAAGGTTATGCCTCAGGCATTCTCATATTAAACAAAAACATTTAATTCTTTTTATAATGGTGAAGAATTGAATAAAGTGAAAGAGGATGGGAGTTACATATATAAAGGAGAGTCCTGTTGGTCACTGCGACCAAGCTTGTGACCACCCACCTTACAGGTGGACATTTTGATTTACAAAATAAGCAATGATGTAAGAAAACAACATTTTTTTTTGTCCCTTCCAGTTTTCCTGGCAAAATTTCTTTCCCAAATCTCTGTAAATTCAATGACTTCCATGAATAAACTAAAATCCAACTAAAAGAAAGATGGGTCACCTCATTCAGAACAGCTTATAGGTGGAGTTCTGAATGGCTTCCTTTGGCCAGGTGTCATCACAATCAAGTCTGAATTTTCAGGTGGTGAAGACTGATTCCATGTTAGTTCTCATCTAGAAGACAAATAGTAAAACTAAAAACTTTGAAGAACAAGACCTCTCTCTTACCCTCTTTCTTTCCTTTCATAGGGTGTAGATGGCCCAGTTGGTCCCCATGGGCCTGCAGGTCCTAAAGGAGACAGGGTAAGTTTATGTTCCATGAGCTTCTCTGTACAAAGGACTGCTGCAATGGCAAAAGGTCATTTGGCTACACCCAGTGTGCCTAGATATCACTGAAAACAATATCTCCTGCTTAAAAATCAGCCCAGAATGTATTATAGTTGCACACACATTTAGCTGCGTAAGGATTGATTTTGTAACTCATTCTCTTCACAGGAACCGATATTTTATAATGACTAATCAGTGAGAACTTACAGGGCTTTTTGCTGTGCTTCACAGAACATAATTTTTGTTCATTTCATTATGTTGAGTAAACTGATCAAGAGAACAAACCAGGACAACAGCAGATAGTGTGATCTGATACATATGCAATGGCAAAAAAACCCAGTATTTCTCACCTCTTTGCATTTAAATGTTTTTGTCTTGAAAAAAAAATCTCTGAGCTATAAAATTTAAACTTCTCTTCCTGTTTTTTTACACCTAGAAGATAAGAGCCTCCTATTTAATTGGAAATATTCACAGTGAATGTTCTTCAGTGGAAATAGGGTGGGGACCTTAATCTTGAACCGTGAGCCTGTAATCTTTAACAATACAACCACCAACTTGTACAGCAAAACAAAACATGCTACTTTAAAACCTCCAAAGAGTTGCCAGCCAAGAAGTTTGTCTCTTTGAATTGCTCACTTGAACAAAACAACTGTGCCAAAGCAACTTCAGACTTGCTGCATGAAGGAGGCAACCATAGGGCGCAGGTGCAGCTCTGAGAAAGGTTTGTCTGGCTTCATGATTCATCTTCACAGAGCTGGCTGTTGAGAAATAAGTACAAGACATGCAGCATAGTCCAAAATAGGAACTGTAGTTACCACTCAGGCTGTTTAATTGTCTGAAGGACTTGGGTGGTTTTCTCCTGGGGGATTACAGATTTGAGTATTTTTTGGGGACATCATTTTTCTTTCTATTAACCCCATGAAAAGATAATTGAACATAATCTTCTGAACTTCAGAAAGCTATTTAAATTACACATAGATGCAGAAGCATGCAGAAATCCTGTACATTTTATTCCTGCATGATGAGCTTTATCTTGAAGGATAAGCAAAGTCTTTCAAAAACAATCTGCTATAATATAAACTATTCTTTGAATGTATGGAAGACGACTGTAATTGGTTTTTTTTAATGGAGGTATCCAAGCCCTACCATGGCTGTTGACAAGTGGTGGTTACAAAGGGGATAGGAAGGGCTGCAGTGAAAATTGCAATAATTGCATGAGCACAGAGGGACAGATTTGTACTACTACAGAAACCAAAGTGTGTAAGAAATCCCTGCACAGCCACTGTTTGTTCTGTAACTGAATGAATGGGAGGAAGTTCACAAGAAACAAGAAAAATGGAAGGTTTGTTTTTTTTGGTGTTTTTTTTTTTTTTTTCCCCAAGCAAACAACTAGCAAGATTGTTGCTTTAATTATTCATTAAATTACTCAATACTGTTTGGGAGGAGAAGTTGTTTGTAGCATAGTTATCTACCATGTGCCTGGCATTGATAAATGTCTTGTTATCTAAATAACAACCCATGTGTTTTTAATGAAGTTTTACAACTTGCATTTGCAACTGTGGAACGTGTCCATGTGAAAGGAGGAGGAAAACATTTTTGCCTCCAGATTTCAGACTTTGCCTTTTCATTAAAAATGGTGCCAGTGCCACTGCTCACTATCGCTCAACAGCATCACATTTTGTCCAGCCTGATAAGAAAAACCTTGGGCTGATATTAACCTAGAAGGACACTAAGGATGTCTAACATGAAATACAACCACTTCCTTAAATCCCCATTATGAAAGTTTGGAAAGACAATCTCACTGTAAAAGAGTACATGTAAAATACTGGTTACTATATATTTATGTATCCTTAAAAGTTAAGGAAAGAAAACTGGATAATCAAACTGAAGCTTAGTGATTTCCCCTGTATCTTGGATTTGTTGCATAGGCTGCATTTGAGGCAAAGCTGAATTACTGTTCTTAGGTAGAAAAGACTGTTGTGCAAATTAGGGTTGGTTTATTTCCAGTTTAGCTATTTAATTAAAGTAGGAAACATCAATCAGTCTTTATACAAAACTTATTTAGATGATGAGAAAGTAGACTAGGAAAATAGTGCATGTCACTGGAAAATAGGAAAACCTGAATTTGAGAACAGGTGCACTACCATGTAATTTTCTCCCTAAACTTTAAACTGTTTATTGGTTATTAGAAGCACAAACAGGATTTAACACTTCCTGATACTGGTGACCATTCTGGTACTGTGGTTTTATGCATTTCTTTGGCATAGAAATGATAATTAATAGTGTGAATTCATATGATTTGTTAGGCTGGTGTCTTACAACCCTTAATAAATTCTTCAGCTATTGAAAATACCATATTGCTATGTGCTTAGGGATCATCTACTGAGACCACCTTCATTAAAGGGAGGAGCTGATCAAAATAAGCCTCTGAATCTGGCTGTGCACCTATTAATCTCTTGAGAAAAAATAGCAAACTCTGGTAAACAGCTAATAAACTGCTGGGGAAAGGGGATTCATCAACCTGAAGGATGACAGTTAGAATTGTGTATCCACCTCCTTGTCCATCTGAAAGACACAATCAGTGTAATGATAATTTCCTGAAACTCTTGACTTCATGTTTTGAAATCTCTGTATCAATCTTAATGGAGACACCAATGATGCAGCTTTATTCATGCAAATGGGAGATCATATTCACCCTGATTCAGGAGACTGGAATGAAGCAGGAGTCAAAAGCAAAGCCTGTGGTTTCTATTCTTCGGGCACTGACAAAATGTCTTACAAAAAGATATTAAAAACCTTCTTCAAGTTTGCAAATGGTAGTTTCCCTGAAGGAAATTCTTTATCATGATGGCTGAGGGCAGTGTGCCCATGGTAGTCCATCAATCTTATAAACTCCATAAACATTCAGGACCTTATCAGATATTCCAAACACATTTCAGCATGTGCTTTGTATTGGAGGCAAAAAAAAAAAAAAAAAAAAAAAAAAGATGAGATCCATTTCTCTAAATATATTCTTACATAACAGATGAGATTATTTCCTAGACTGATACATTCAGTATCTTTATGTCTACCATATGTTTAGCAACGTTACAAGCCTATCTTGAGAGGACTTTGTACAGTCATCTTTGCTGCTGAAGACTTAAACAAAAAAAGATACTTAACCACTTGTGACGTATTTCAAGTGTTGATCAAAGAGTTTTTTGCAGGTATTATTGTCCATAGGTCAGCCCACTAGTTTCTTCTCAGTAGAAAGTTTTAAAGCTGCAAGGGATTTGCTGTTTTGAAACTCAGCTGCTACTTCCCAATACCTCCTATTGTTCGGAGAGGGAATCCAGCCCAAGTGCTGCTCAGCAAGGGCTGGAGATTGGCAAAATCCAGAAGGATCAGAAATCACACATCACCACTAGGCTAAAGTGAGTGCACACAGTGTCCATCTCTGAAAATATGAAGTATTTGAAGCAGATCAGGTGTCAGTTACTCTCACTGCTGGGATTATTCAGCAGCAGGTTCAGACTCAGCTTGCTCTGGTGCTTGCTTTTTTATCCAGTCAATTGAGACTTAGAAGACCATTTTCAGAGCTGTGATCCTGGACTTGGCTGTGATCACCAGCATTAATTAGGCACACATCGACCTCTCTCTCTTGTGCTCTGAATAATAGACTAATGAATTCATGATGAGTAGTAAACCACCCAGATTTTTAGGGATCTTGTAGTGACATGGGCTAATGTTGGCTGATGCAGGAAGTTTAACTCCATATCAATCTTGATGAACTGGAGAGCAAAGATTATTACTACTATTATCCTGAAGCTTTTCACCTTGAAATATCATTTCATCTGGAAAAGTTTGTTCTATATTAATCTTACAGAATGATTTTGGTAGCATCCCTCCGGAAACTGGTAATTCGGGGGGAATGTTAGTGCAGAATGAGATGAAACTTCAGGAGTAATCTCTGCACTTGTTTGTCTTGCACCTTAATACAGTTTTGATTCAATAAAGCAGGGTATTTACAGCACTAATCTAGAATCCCATAAAGCATTTAGCAACACAGTGCAGTGCAAAGGATAATCTTCATGATGTCACTGTTAATAGCATTGTCTGCTGAAACACAAACTTGAATTCACACATTATTTTTGCTTGTCACTGTGTTGCATCTCAGCTGCCAGGCTGGAGCTTGATGCTGTGCAGCCTCAGTTTTCATTCAACCATCAATTGAGATGAGCTCAGTGTTGCAGCCATTACAACCTTAAACAGAAACCAGTGCAAATTCAGTTTGAAAAAATATTTTCAGTTGCTAATGGGTTTAAAATGTAATAGCACACACCCAAAAAGGCATTTTGCCTAGAAAGTAATGTACACTTTCTCTCCACTCCCTTCATCATTTAATTAAAATAAATGAGCTTGGATATTTTGCACTCGTAAGATTTAGAAATGCATACACTTTAACCTAAAGAACTTGGCAGAGATCAGCTATATCTAAGATAGACAATGTTTTTGCTTGCTTGTTCTGCAATCTTTTCTTAGGGTGAAAAGGGAACTGTAGGTGACCCTGGACCCAGAGGACCCTACGGCTTGCCTGTAAGTTGCACCTCGTTTGTACACGTTGAGCTTTTCATCACTCCTTGATTAAACTTTGTGTGCTTTAGGACTGCTTTTCACCTAGCAATACAATGATTTGGAAAAGGCAAAGGTAGATAATAAGCCCTGACAGTGCAAGGTCACAGGCTTAGATTCCTACCCAGGCACATGGTCATGCAAAAGTAATGAAAAGGACCTGACATGAAACAGCAAGAAAGATGAAACCCAGAATGGAAGTGCTCCAGTTTCTGCAGCCTGTGGCCATCAGCTGCCTGGGGACCATGGGAGAGTGGCAGGATGAATTGAGGAAAGCTGTGATTTACTTCATGTCAATAAGCTGCTTGGATTTCCATGCTGCAAAGCTGCTTTGCCATTATGTTTTTGTTTTGTTTGACACTTCAGAGGCCAGTTCTGTTTTCATTTCTGTGTCGTGTGCTCAGAAGCAATTTGAGAAGTTCATTGTTGATCATTCAGAGGTGGAGGTGGTATGTTTTAAATCAGCCATTTAAAGGAGATTATCCATTTCTAAACTGTGAGTGAGAACTTCCTTTGGGCTAACAAGCATAGCCCCAGTAAAACCAGTTGAATTACTCTGTGTACTTTGCTGATAACTGGGTCAGGTGTGTACATATAAACATGTCTGTTCTGTACTTTGACACAAGAAAAGCCATGTAAATGTGCTTGGCCAGGCACAACCAGCCTCTGCCAAAGACTTGCAGTGTTGCCATACCCTCTCCAGTCTAATCTGTTCGATTAACTAATTGAAGATGGAATACAGACTCCTGGTTTAATGGGATCCATTTAATTGGATCAGGAGTCGGTGGCTACCGACAGTTTTCAGGCTCTGTGGAGTGCTAAATCAGCTTGCAGTGCATGCTTCTCTGAGAGTTACATTAAAAAACACCCAATTTCTGCTTCCTCTTACTGTGAATGAAAAGTGATTTTTTTTTTTCTGTATTTTTAGCTTGCTTCTGGAACTTGGGTGCAAACAAAATTTTGCAGTCGTGCAGAATTTTACAGTCAAGCAAAGTTTTACAGTCGTGCAAAATGTTACAGTCAAGCAATATTTTACAGTCAAGTTATCAGTTCCTGGGGATGTTAAACACTGGCAGAAATATCCTTCCCTAGCAGCAGTGCTGTGTGTGTGTGTCCAGCCTTAGCAGTGCAGGGTTCCCCTGCACAGAGGGAGAGCAGAAGTTGGGCATCGAGGCGGTCGTTGGTGGCACAGCTTAGGGACACTAACATAGTTTATATGGTTCTTTGGCAGGGTAAAGATGGCGAGCCCGGCCTTGATGTAAGTAATATATATGTTCAATATGCTGGTAGGTGAGCATCTTTCCAGAGCTAGTCTGCTGAGTGCCTTTGTTTCCACGTAGCGTGCATGCAGGGCAGAGAGTGTGACAAAGATGATGCCATATACAGCCTTTATCTATAGATATAGTGCTTAGGAATGCAAGTAGTTGGTCCTTTGGAAGCCAATGAGCTGAAAAAACTGGGCATGGTAAGAAAATATTCAGGCTTGTGATTCAGAACAAGGAGTCACTAACATAGGTTGAGGAAATTTGACCTAATTAAAGAGAATCATTCCATAACCTGCTAGGGATATGTTTCAAAATACAGACTTTTTCTTTGGCATGCTAAAATGACTTGCTGCAAGCTTTTTCCTTGAGTTCTATGCTGAAATCTCCACCTTGGAGCAGTCTTTTCCAGACCATGCATATGCTGCACAGCATGGACTATTGCTATTTTGAGTGATCTCTTCCCATTGCTGGCAAAAGGACTTCACAGTAACTTCACTTGTCTCACATGCTCTGGTGTGCATGCGTGTGTGCACAGAACACAGACATACAAAGCATGTAGTGAAATCATCTTTTTATTCTTTTTATGTTCTCCAAGAGTATTTGAAAGCTTCAGCTGCATGTGGATAAAAGTCGACCTATCTTTGTCCATTTTGTTTTTATAGGGTTTCCCTGGTCCTCGAGGAGAAAAGGGTGATATAGGAGAAAAGGGAGAAAAGGTGACCACAGTGTTATTAACTGTTGCTTGATTCCTCAGCCTCTAGTCAGTTCTGCTGTCTATATGCTGCAAATCGTCCTGTTAAAACTTATCTTTGTTTTTGCTGTGTGCTAAAAGGCAGGATGGATAAAGCAAAATCACAGAAAAAAACCCCAAAATTTATGCACAGAATTAGTCATATCAACATGTCCCAGAGCACAGCTTGGTTTTAGGCCCATTTTACCTGATCCATCTTATGTGTGTTGGAAATCCTTGTCAACTTGAAATGTTTTCTGCAGACATCACTGAAATGTGGTGTTGTGGTAGTAAATTTATACTGGTGACCTCAGCTCTTTTCCTTGGCAGTATTTGCAGTCTAACTGTTCATCCTAGTGTACCATGCCTGTCCCTCACCAAATGGATAAGGACAGGATTACATTCTTATTTTTGGCAATATCTTATTTACAAGTAAGTACTAAATGGTATCTGTGGGTTGAAATGAAATCAAATACTCTACTTAAGGACTTGGAAATGATTTAGTAAAAAGCAATGTAGAACTAAATACATGTAGAGAAGATCATGAGCAAATCTCCCCTACTTCTAATTAGCACAGAGCCCTATTGCTCAAACATCTGAATTAGCACTCACACCAAGCCACTTAATATAATTAAGTCCATACATACAGAAGGTGATTTTTCCAGTTCAGACAACTGGTTTTGCCTAGCAGACAGTTACAAGGTTATACCAGGACCACTGCCCATCATGATTTCTTAAGGAGCAGGGTTAAAAGTCACCATGGCTGGTTGAGTTCATCTCCTTAACACTGTCAGGTTAAAAAAAAAAACACAACACTTGCTAGGAATGCATTGATAAGGAAGGGTACTGTGAGGTGTATCCTTCCCTTCTGTCCCTGTTTGATTGCTTATTTTGAGCTCAGAGATCACTGGTAAGGTGCTGATTCTGCAGAACAGTTGCCTGAGCAGGTGCTCTGTGAATATCACAAAGGCAGTGGCTGAGTGATCACGATGAGTGGTGAGCTCTTGCTGTCTGTCAGAAGCTGCAGGGCTGTCTGTCACAAGCAAACAGCTTTTCTTTTTTGAGAGCAATTATCAGTAGAAAGCTATAACTGATCATCTGATAGATAACTGGCCAAAGGGCCAGCCTGTGTTAAGTGGAAGTTACAAGAGGTGCCAAATTGACTGAGTTTGTGTGTTCTCATACTGGGATACCTTGGAAGTGTTGTGTGTTACCCCTCTCTGATCAGTCCTGCTGAGGGTGTTTGAATACTGCAGGTGGTATTTTGAGCCCCCCAGTTCAAGAAGAGCTGGAGTAATTGGAGAGCAAGGAGGATACTAAGCTGGGGCAGACACAGCTGATAGAAGAGATTGAAGGATGTGAAGTGGCTTAGTGTGACAAGGAGGAGGCCAAACTACTTGACACCATGGATGGAGCAAAACTCTTCTAGGTAGTGGTGAAGGGGAAAACAAATACATATATCATTACTAACATGCCATTGAGAACCATTGGCACTTGGGGTTTTTTTTCATAGACAGGGCAGGTAATATATCTTTATTTCTTCCATTTGAAATGAGTCCTAGCCTGCTGGTTTTTATTGCAGCCTGTTAGTGCTTCAACAAGGAAAGCCAGTCAGTGTTTGCATTATAACGCCTGCTTAACTTGGCTGTAAAAAGCATTTGCAAAAGTGTTCTAGCTGTAATCACATAAAACTATAGTCCAGGAGCACTCAGCATGAGAAAGGTTTGTGTAATTGCTTTTGGATTTTTCAAGCTGTATGAACAGAAGAAAAAAAAAATCTTTAAAATATTAATAACCTTTAACAAAAGGCTTTTTAGAGGGAGGGGAGGCCTGATCCCAAATGGGCAGTTAGTTGTGCCTCATGTTATATGCACTGACAGAGGAGTGTGATTTAGTACAACAGTGGCTGGAAAGGCATCATCCTTCCCCCCTACTCTCTGCATCATTGAAAATACCTGCATGTGAGGGCTGGAGATTGTTCCAGCCATCACAGTGCTGCAGAACTGCCACAAATTTGTATTTCTCTAGGCACTAAGGATTAATTTGTTTTAAGCTTCATCAGATGTAGTGTCTCCTGTGGATCTCTATAGTGCAGGGTAAGAAAGGGAAGGTGAAAAGAGAAGAATTCAGTCCGTGGAACAAGTAGTGAAGTGCTGGGGAAATCCAGAGAAGTCTCTACACAAATGACTGCTGCCTTGGCTCGAATAAGGTCATAGGAATTTTTTACATCACAATGTTATGATTTGGTAAAGGAGGGTAATGTTTGGGTTGCTGCTTCCCTAAATGTTGTCCTGTGACTTTTTGGCACACAGAAAAGATAGATGAGAAGCTTTGCTGCCGTGGTGTCATGAATGCAGTATGTTTTGTTCAGGGAAAAGACTGTTTTTTTTCCTTTGAGTGTATTGGTTGTGCTGCAATATTGAATGAATAACATGCTTTCTTTCCTTTTTTAAATATGATATAGCTAATTATGCTTTAATTGTGTAAAAAAATGGTTTTCCTCTCATGTCAATGAATTAAGTCTTTCTGTACTGGTGTGGAACTAGTTAAATGTCTGTTTACTGTGCTTCGCCAGAATCCGTCTGTCTTTCCAAATGGGCATTCCTTCCTTCTCCTCTACCTACATTCCTTGCAATTCCTCTGTCTTTTTTACCCTTTTCCTCACAAATTAAATCCTCCCAATAGCCACAACCTCGCTTGCTGGTTCTCCAATGTCATACTAATTTTCCTATGACTATTTTTCCTCATTTCTTTGTGATATTCCCGATTCACACATCCTTTCCTATCCCATTTTTTTTTAACAATCCTAGTCCAATTAGTTTTTTATTATTTTTTTTTACCTTTTTTGATTTTTGTGAAATTGAGAGCAAACCTGAAACTCATTTACCATTGTGATCAACTGGTGTGAAATCAATTATAAAATGAACTCTCTAAACACCTTATACTGCTTGAAGGTGAGGTCATCTTTGCAGGTAGCTTTCTTGAGAGGAGTCAACTCATTTCTGTGAGTAATTAAAGCTCTGGAAGTTCTGCTTTTAAAAAGAAAGGTCAGTGTGAAATCAAAAGGACTGAATTTCAGCAAAATAACTAGATGGAATCTTGTCTACAGTAGAGAGAATATTTCAATGCTGGAATATTTAAATGAAGAATCTAATTATCACTTCTGATTGTTTTATGATAACCAGACAATATGAAATCATCGGGAGTGTCATAAGCACCTCTCCATCAAGCAGTGGGAATGTTTTGATTCCTACAACAGGGTTTGAAATGGTCATGTTGTTTCTGCAGTGGTAGCAGTGCCACCCTCAGTCATGTCTGTGGGTTTCTGTGGACACCACTCAGGATTGGGCCCAGACTGTTACCAGAGTGTACAGGGTCAGTTCCACAAAGGATGCTCCAAGCCAAGGTCACCCTTGATGTGACACCAGTTGTCTGTGCAAAGGGTGGTGTTTAGCTCTAGAGAGACCACCCTGCTGTGCTCTGCTCACAGACCTTCTGGTGAGGCTGACAAACTGCTGAGTGTCCATGTGCACTTCAGTACCATCACTTAGATCAAGCTGGAAACTTTTTTGGACTGTGGACTGGGAGTAGGTCCAAGTGCAGATTTGCCTCTGTCTTGAGAAATCAAGTGATTTCAAGCCCTGTTCTAGGATTCAAAACATTCTATAATACTGATGTGAAATACCAACACAAACTAATACCAACTGATTGCAGTTCTTGCTTGTGATCATATAATTTATTTTTCCACATACTGCACCATCCAAACCAGAACACAGTGGTAAGTGTCCTTTCAGCTCTCCATTGGCTTAAAAAGAAAATAAACAAAACAAAACTTTTATACCAATCTTTCTTTAATTTCTTTATTTTTTTCCCAAAAGAATGAACCTCTTTTATCCAAACCATTGTATCCACAGGGGGAAAAGGGAAAGAAAGGCAAAAAGGGGCCTAAAGGGGAGAAAGGAGAACAGGGTGCTCCTGGATTAGATGCACCTTGCCCATTGGTACGTGTCACTTGTGTATTGGACAATCGATCGTCCTGCTGTACTCTGATGGAATAAGAAATGAAGGGAGAGGAACAAGCTCCAGCTACTTGGGTGTTGACACACACTTGTCTTGTTCTGGCAAATTCTAGAGCACAGAAAACCTCCTGTTTTGATTTAAAGCACCACCAGACAAGATGGTCAAGCTGAATTTCCAGGGTTTGGTCGTGGTTTTCTTTTTGATTATTTTCTGCCAAACATATTGGGAAGGAACCAAATTTGGGGTGTGCCAGAGTTGGTGCCTCACAGGTTGAAATCACACCATGGTGCTCAGCTTGCTCCTCTCTCCTTTCTGTTGTTCTTTGTTCACTCCAGTTAAGTCAATACTTGAAGGCATTTCCTTGACAGTAACATTGCAAGTTAATCTTTACAAACAGGGATTCCGTGGAATTAAGGGGGAAAAAGGGGAGCCAGGCCAGCCTGGCCTGGATGGGCTGGATGCCCCTTGCCAATTGGTACAGTATTTCTCTTTCCTACCAACCCTGCATGCGGTTCCTTTGTTTGTAGTCAGCCATCCTCAATGTAAAGTAATTGCTTTTCTGAGCTGACTTTACGTTGTTCACCTAACACATGCATGTGCATGAACAAACCAGCTGCTTCAGTGCTCATAACCACAGTGAGAGAACACACATTTGTTGACACCTCAAAGCTAACTCTCAGCAGTTGTCTCCCACATCCCGTGGCAGTTGAGAAGTTTGTGTCCTTCCTGTTTTTTCCCCCGAGAACCATCAGTGTGTTATTTTCCTCACAAAATACCTCTTGCCTTACTCACCCTCGGAACGCAAGTCTCTAGAAATCCAGCACAATATCCAACTTCTAATCCAGTCTGATGACTTCTGTCTGCACTGGCTCACTTCTTCACCCTAGCCTGTCCCAGAGCTCCTCTCTTCCCTGGACTTGCCCTCCACTCCACGCAGGCTTAGGTGCATGTTGTCAGGATATGGCCAGAATGGGAGTCGTGTCCAGAACGATGTAAAGATGGTTTCCAAAGATCAAGCCATAGCTTTCCAGTAAGCCAAGANACAAACAAACAAAACGAACAAACAAACGAATGAAGAAAATCAGAGAATTGAGGAGTAAACAAACAAACCAACCAACCAACAGAACACCACAAAACAGTACATACATATTTCCTAAAGATTTCCTAAAGATGCAAGGTAGATTTTATTTTTTAATTGTTCACAGTAAAATTTGATCTGCATGTTCTGATACTGTTTGGTGGCTAAGCACGGTTCTCTAAGATGAATGTTAAATTAAGTAGATTTTCTTTGAACTATAGCACTTCTAATTTGAATCCAATGGATATTATCTTAAATACATAGTCCATTAAGATTATTCCATAGTNTGGACTGGGAGTAGGTCCAAGTGCAGATTTGCCTCTGTCTTGAGAAATCAAGTGATTTCAAGCCCTGTTCTAGGATTCAAAACATTCTATAATACTGATGTGAAATACCAACACAAACTAATACCAACTGATTGCAGTTCTTGCTTGTGATCATATAATTTATTTTTCCACATACTGCACCATCCAAACCAGAACACAGTGGTAAGTGTCCTTTCAGCTCTCCATTGGCTTAAAAAGAAAATAAACAAAACAAAACTTTTATACCAATCTTTCTTTAATTTCTTTATTTTTTTCCCAAAAGAATGAACCTCTTTTATCCAAACCATTGTATCCACAGGGGGAAAAGGGAAAGAAAGGCAAAAAGGGGCCTAAAGGGGAGAAAGGAGAACAGGGTGCTCCTGGATTAGATGCACCTTGCCCATTGGTACGTGTCACTTGTGTATTGGACAATCGATCGTCCTGCTGTACTCTGATGGAATAAGAAATGAAGGGAGAGGAACAAGCTCCAGCTACTTGGGTGTTGACACACACTTGTCTTGTTCTGGCAAATTCTAGAGCACAGAAAACCTCCTGTTTTGATTTAAAGCACCACCAGACAAGATGGTCAAGCTGAATTTCCAGGGTTTGGTCGTGGTTTTCTTTTTGATTATTTTCTGCCAAACATATTGGGAAGGAACCAAATTTGGGGTGTGCCAGAGTTGGTGCCTCACAGGTTGAAATCACACCATGGTGCTCAGCTTGCTCCTCTCTCCTTTCTGTTGTTCTTTGTTCACTCCAGTTAAGTCAATACTTGAAGGCATTTCCTTGACAGTAACATTGCAAGTTAATCTTTACAAACAGGGATTCCGTGGAATTAAGGGGGAAAAAGGGGAGCCAGGCCAGCCTGGCCTGGATGGGCTGGATGCCCCTTGCCAATTGGTACAGTATTTCTCTTTCCTACCAACCCTGCATGCGGTTCCTTTGTTTGTAGTCAGCCATCCTCAATGTAAAGTAATTGCTTTTCTGAGCTGACTTTACGTTGTTCACCTAACACATGCATGTGCATGAACAAACCAGCTGCTTCAGTGCTCATAACCACAGTGAGAGAACACACATTTGTTGACACCTCAAAGCTAACTCTCAGCAGTTGTCTCCCACATCCCGTGGCAGTTGAGAAGTTTGTGTCCTTCCTGTTTTTTCCCCCGAGAACCATCAGTGTGTTATTTTCCTCACAAAATACCTCTTGCCTTACTCACCCTCGGAACGCAAGTCTCTAGAAATCCAGCACAATATCCAACTTCTAATCCAGTCTGATGACTTCTGTCTGCACTGGCTCACTTCTTCACCCTAGCCTGTCCCAGAGCTCCTCTCTTCCCTGGACTTGCCCTCCACTCCACGCAGGCTTAGGTGCATGTTGTCAGGATATGGCCAGAATGGGAGTCGTGTCCAGAACGATGTAAAGATGGTTTCCAAAGATCAAGCCATAGCTTTCCAGTAAGCCAAGATGGAGCCTGATCTCCCACACCTTACCCAAGTAATATTTTTATGGTGTCTGGCCTGTTCATCACAGAGTTTTCAAACACATCTGGAAGTGAGAAACTTACCTGAGGTTTGTAAGAAGATAACGGTCTGCAGCCCAAACCCTCACTGTCTCTGTTGTGTAACATCTTCAATTTAATGGTCTTACCCTTGGAACTTACCTTCCTGGAATACACACAACACTCCCCACCCTATGTTCCCACCTATACTAAAATGCTACTTGTTGACCCTCTCCCTTGTACCAATCTGGCAACAGTGATTTTTATTTAAGAATTTATTTAAATTTCTTTTCCATTAAAAAACAAACCAACCAACCAACAGAACAGCACAAAACAGTACATACATATTTCCTAAAGATTTCCTAAAGATGAAAGGTAGATTTTATTTTTTAATTGTTCACAGTAAAATTTGATCTGCATGTTCTGATACTGTTTGGTGGCTAAGCACGGTTCTCTAAGATGAATGTTAAATTAAGTAGATTTTCTTTGAACTATAGCACTTCTAATTTGAATCCAATGGATATTATCTTAAATACATAGTCCATTAAGATTATTCCATAGTCCATTTTGTTTGCTTCCAATTAATGGTAACCATAGCTCATATTTTGTTGGGGATAATCAAGCATGCTTTTGTAATTTAAAAGGTATTTCTCTGTATTATCACTTTTATCTGGAGATTCTCTTGTCATTGATGGATGAAAAGTATTCTCTTCATAAGCACTTACTAGAATGACCTGCTAGGAGAACAGCATCATTTCTTGCTTTCATCAGCAAGCTCTTCTTGTGTACAAGCACATTCAAAAATTCTCATTAACCACTATCTTCACGTATAAATTCACATCATAAATATTGTTTATTCTGTATCCTAAAAAAATGTCAGGGCCTGGTCTTTCTTACTGCTCATACATAGTCTAGTTACTTGATACCTGCTCCTAATTCTCAGCATATAACTCTCTGGGCAGCTATGTAAGTTGAAAATCAGTATGACTGTGGTCAAAAGTTGGCTCTGATCTTACTGGACACGTGAAGATATGTGAAAGTAAGGTGGTGACAGAAAAGGAATGGAGTGACTCTCCCTAACAAGGAATTAGATGTCCCTATTGTCCAATGTGCTGCCCTTCTCCCACCACTGGTGTTTTCTTCCTCTGTGTCACTTGAGGTATGTTCAGGCTTTAAGATTTTGCTGCTTCATTCAAAAGCAAAGAACGAAAGTGAACAGAAAAGATCCTACTCGAATTTGAGTCTTGCTATCTTATCATTTGGTTAACTTTGTACTAGGAGCCTGGAAAACACAACACCCTCCAGATAAAAGTAATAATATTTTTTTTTTTTTGCTCATTGATAATGTACATTCAGCTACAGATTGTTGTGTATAACAGACTCTATTTGAAATACTATGCAGCCTGAGCTCTAACAGCAGTAAGAAACTGATGAAGATGTAAAGAATTAGAGCAAAACTGATTTTTCTGGCAGAGAGGTGCACGTGTATATTTATAGTGTAAACCTTCTCTCCTTTGGCTTTTCCTTTGCCTTGAGAGAGAGAGAGTAGCTGAGTTAGGAACTGGTAGCTACTTATTAGATAGAAACTCAGAGCTGCTTCAGCTGTTCTAACAGATATTGATGAAATATCTATTCTATCAAACTTAATTATGCTTTTTTTTTCCCCCTCTCCCCTTGAAACAGGGTCCCGATGGATTACCAATGCCTGGCTGTTGGCAGAAGGTAGGATGGGCAGAGCTTTGTCTTTTCAGGGGCAGCACATCCTTGGCACTCAGAAAAACCTTTCACAGTCCTACTGAACAGTATCAGGATATACTCAGAGTCTTGTAGGCAGATGCATACAGCATCTATGCAAAAGAGGAGCTCTCCATGACAGTCACTGGTGTGATGAGATCATAGGATGTGTAGAAATAACAACTCATTGAGGCAGTATTGTTGAGACAATCTCATGTGAAGATTCACACATCCTTTGGTTTCTCCACATGATTACTGCTTCTCCTTCTTCCTAAAAGTTCATGGATATGGCATTTTTATCAAATATATATACTGGTCTATTATGATGCTGTTTTTCTGGGATACCTAGAAGAACAGTGCATCCTGCTTTACCTTTCTATTCCTCAATACAATCTCCTGCTTATGTTATATGCTAATATTAACTGGCAGCATTATTTGCAGTCAAGATTTAACCTAGACAGTGCTAGATTTTAAAACAGCATGCAGAGTAGTGCAGGTGGAGGGATACACATTAGAAAACATAAAGCAAAAGTGAAATCCTGAGTGCATTTACCTCTGAAGAACAGCTGGTGCTGAGGAAATCACAGTTCATCTTTGCAACTCTGCCCTATTTATGTGTTTGGAATAGAATTCTGGAATATGAGTGTACTAATGTGATTAATCTGTATCTCTTTTTGTCTCTGCAGTGATGAATCTAACCTTACGAGCATGAAGTTGTGTATATACTGCTCCACTTTTTGTATTTATAGTTGAAAACTGAAAATCTGATTTTACAAGTCCGAGATATGTTTACATGTAGCTGCTTCTACTTGTTTGCAATAGTCCATGTGTACATCTATCTTTTCACTTACATCTGCAATTAGATGGTGTCTAAAAGTAGGGCAAACCTGCAGAGATTCTCTCTCTGCTGAGGGAGAGAACTCAATACAGTGATCAATAATAGAGACCTGATGATTTCTGTAAATTCTTACACTTTGGCTTGTGGACCTGCATGGACAATGAGTGCCACGAACCAGTTTACAACAAATTGTGACCAAATAAGAGCAAAATGCTATGAAATGTACTGTACCAGCTGCCGTTGGAGTTTACTGACTTGGCTTCCATGTCCATCCTAAACACTCCACTGCTCCATGCCACCTCCTCTGCTTGTATGGACTAAAAGCATGAGTTTGTGTGCCAGACCTGCTTGTTGTGTCACGTGCTAAATGGCTGCTTTGTTTGATGCCAGTTTCTGAATCCTTTTCCTTTTGTCATCTCAAGGGAGTCACACCATGGCTTATTGCTAAAAAGAGATAAACCAGAGGAGGATAGAAAAGAGGCCTTGGAATTTTGGGGGAATAGAGTTCCAGCTGCAGGTGGATGGCTTCCAGTCTTGGGGGTCACCCGGCCCCTTTGCCCAAAGAGGGTCCTGCCTGTTAATCAGCATCAGTTTGCCTTGCACTGCTCTCCGTCGTGGAGACGTTCACGACAGGCCCCGTCGAGTCCTTCCCCGAGAAGGAAGGGAGGTTGAAGAAGCAACCAGACTTCTCTGGGGGTTGTTTGAAAAGGTTACAGAGGTGCTGCAGGGATCATTTGCTGGCAGACACCACCTGAGACCAGAAGCTTCTCAACCTTACTGGAGGATGGACAGAGTGTGTGCTCTGCGTGTTGTATTTTGGGACTGCTGGAGGAACGAGCCTTGTTGAGGTGGGGGATGAGTTGGAGCATCCTCCCGAGGAGCAGGAGGATGGAACTGACCAGAGACGTGTGTACCATGGTGTGGTTTGCAGGTGATTCAGTTTAAATTACAGGAAACTAGTCGAACTTCTCTGCAGAATTTGGGAAGCTGGGGTTGATTTTGATTCCTTATCCCATCAACTGTTGCCATAAAGGATGCATTTCATAACCTATTCAACACTTGTAATGCTGGCAGTGAAGAAAATCCTTCAAGCCACACGCTCATCTTGTTTCAGTATTAACGGTTTTTATTTCAGAGTCTTTGAAGTCTTGAAGTCTAAAAAAAAAGAAAATAGTTTATTTTTGTGTTTCACAGACTGATTTATTCATCTTGTTCTTTTTCTGCTGTTACAGTGACCTTAGTGGACATTAATACTCACAGCACATTGGAGAGAAATGAGTCTGTGTGATTACCACTGCACACTAAGCTGTTAAAGATGTCAATGTTGCTCCATTTCTCTTCAGCTGACTACCTTTCTAGAGAAATAGTAGCAAAGTTTTGCTTCTTTTTTTTTTTAATATATATATATTTAATGCTAGAAATACTTAATTTGTGCACATTTGTAGTTTTTTTGCCACAAGGTATTTCTTCCCAGTGTTGAGTCTTCATATGGTGCACTATAGTTAGTTTGAGAGTCTAGTTTATGAGAAACAGTGCCATATTTGGCAGATGGAAATTCTTTTTATATCACTTCTGTTCCTAGTGTATAGCAGGGTGAGGGCAAACTTCCTTTAGTTCCTTTTCTGAGACTTGTCTTTCATATGTAGACCAAAATTGAAGTTGAGGAAGACAGCCTCTCCATCCACGTGTGGGCACCTTGCTGCTCTTGGAATGCACACTTCTCCCTGCCCCATCATTCTGTAGCATGTGGAGATGGGGACCTGCTGTGGTTGCACTTTTCCTATTGCTTCACCATCTCAGATGGATGGAAATGCCACTAGAATACAGTATTTCCCTTTGCTAAAGCTTTGTTGGCATTTTGGTGTATCAGAGACAAAAGCAGCTTTTCCTGGGGGAANAACTCTGCCCTATTTATGTGTTTGGAATAGAATTCTGGAATATGAGTGTACTAATGTGATTAATCTGTATCTCTTTTTGTCTCTGCAGTGATGAATCTAACCTTACGAGCATGAAGTTGTGTATATACTGCTCCACTTTTTGTATTTATAGTTGAAAACTGAAAATCTGATTTTACAAGTCCGAGATATGTTTACATGTAGCTGCTTCTACTTGTTTGCAATAGTCCATGTGTACATCTATCTTCTCACTTACATCTGCAATTAGATGGTGTCTAAAAGTAGGGCAAACCTGCAGAGATTCTCTCTCTGCTGAGGGAGAGAACTCAATACAGTGATCAATAATAGAGACCTGATGATTTCTGTAAATTCTTACACTTTGGCTTGTGGACCTGCATGGACAATGAGTGCCACGAACCAGTTTACAACAAATTGTGACCAAATAAGAGCAAAATGCTATGAAATGTACTGTACCAGCTGCCGTTGGAGTTTACTGACTTGGCTTCCATGTCCATCCTAAACACTCCACTGCTCCATGCCACCTCCTCTGCTTGTATGGACTAAAAGCATGAGTTTGTGTGCCAGACCTGCTTGTTGTGTCACGTGCTAAATGGCTGCTTTGTTTGATGCCAGTTTCTGAATCCTTTTCCTTTTGTCATCTCAAGGGAGTCACACCATGGCTTATTGCTAAAAAGAGATAAACCAGAGGAGGATAGAAAAGAGGCCTTGGAATTTTGGGGGAATAGAGTTCCAGCTGCAGGTGGATGGCTTCCAGTCTTGGGGGTCACCCGGCCCCTTTGCCCAAAGAGGGTCCTGCCTGTTAATCAGCATCAGTTTGCCTTGCACTGCTCTCCGTCGTGGAGACGTTCACGACAGGCCCCGTCGAGTCCTTCCCCGAGAAGGAAGGGAGGTTGAAGAAGCAACCAGACTTCTCTGGGGGTTGTTTGAAAAGGTTACAGAGGTGCTGCAGGGATCATTTGCTGGCAGACACCACCTGAGACCAGAAGCTTCTCAACCTTACTGGAGGATGGACAGAGTGTGTGCTCTGCGTGTTGTATTTTGGGACTGCTGGAGGAACGAGCCTTGTTGAGGTGGGGGATGAGTTGGAGCATCCTCCCGAGGAGCAGGAGGATGGAACTGACCAGAGACGTGTGTACCATGGTGTGGTTTGCAGGTGATTCAGTTTAAATTACAGGAAACTAGTCGAACTTCTCTGCAGAATTTGGGAAGCTGGGGTTGATTTTGATTCCTTATCCCATCAACTGTTGCCATAAAGGATGCATTTCATAACCTATTCAACACTTGTAATGCTGGCAGTGAAGAAAATCCTTCAAGCCACACGCTCATCTTGTTTCAGTATTAACGGTTTTTATTTCAGAGTCTTTGAAGTCTTGAAGTCTAAAAAAAAAGAAAATAGTTTATTTTTGTGTTTCACAGACTGATTTATTCATCTTGTTCTTTTTCTGCTGTTACAGTGACCTTAGTGGACATTAATACTCACAGCACATTGGAGAGAAATGAGTCTGTGTGATTACCACTGCACACTAAGCTGTTAAAGATGTCAATGTTGCTCCATTTCTCTTCAGCTGACTACCTTTCTAGAGAAATAGTAGCAAAGTTTTGCTTCTTTTTTTTTTTAATATATATATATTTAATGCTAGAAATACTTAATTTGTGCACATTTGTAGTTTTTTTGCCACAAGGTATTTCTTCCCAGTGTTGAGTCTTCATATGGTGCACTATAGTTAGTTTGAGAGTCTAGTTTATGAGAAACAGTGCCATATTTGGCAGATGGAAATTCTTTTTATATCACTTCTGTTCCTAGTGTATAGCAGGGTGAGGGCAAACTTCCTTTAGTTCCTTTTCTGAGACTTGTCTTTCATATGTAGACCAAAATTGAAGTTGAGGAAGACAGCCTCTCCATCCACGTGTGGGCACCTTGCTGCTCTTGGAATGCACACTTCTCCCTGCCCCATCATTCTGTAGCATGTGGAGATGGGGACCTGCTGTGGTTGCACTTTTCCTATTGCTTCACCATCTCAGATGGATGGAAATGCCACTAGAATACAGTATTTCCCTTTGCTAAAGCTTTGTTGGCATTTTGGTGTATCAGAGACAAAAGCAGCTTTTCCTGGGGGAAAATCTTCCATGGATTTTTTTTTTAATGAAAAATCAATTTAGTGGTCTCTGTCTAGTAATAACCTACTAATAAAAGCAAAATCCCAATACTACACAGATATATATATACTGAATATATATTTTTTTACTGCTTTATTCCATCCTTAACAATAGTAAGAAATAAACCAGTGTTCACAGATAGAAGGAAAAATGTTTTATTTTGCTTAATTTTTCCAAGGTGCAAATATCAACCTGTTAGAATAATCATGATTACAGCAGGAAAAGCCTTTGCATGGCATGGACTGGATATAAAGTGTTAATAATCAGAGTGCTGCAGCAGGAATGTGAATGGGAGGGCTTCACAGAAAGGAGACAAGAGGAGCACCATGTAGACCCTCTGTCTTGGCCAAATGCAGTCTGGTTGTGTAAGAAGCACCATCAAAATCCAACAGGCTGCCCTCCTCACAGGGTGTGCCTGTGTACTGACTTGGCACCTCTATTGTAGGTGTGAAGACTTGAGTGTTTTTATTATCAAAGTATCATACAGTAAGATGTAATGTTTTGGGGTTTCTTTTTTAATGTCCCTTAGAGTATTCACGTACAAAATCAAGTAGGGTGTTAATGATCTGGCTACATGATTTAGCAATTAAGATTGTTCACAAACACAACTGCTTAAAGAAAAAGCAGAAGAGAGAGAGCTGTTAAATGCATGCTGGCATTTTTGTATTTGAAAAACCTGGATTTTCTGTATTTTTAGACTGTCCTCACAGCATCCATTTCTCTAGGCAGCAATAAAGCCAGGTTCATTATTTCTTCATTCAGGAAACTACTGTTAAGAGTTAGTCAAAACCCATTCTCCTCTTAACTCCCTGACACTGAAACCCTGCTGAAGAAATACTTAAGCACCTTTATTCACTTTCTTTTCTGTCTTGTAAAGTAATTTCTTTATTGAACTTCCATCAGGTAGGAATACTTTTTGGTTTTTTTGTTTCCAAATAATCTTAACTTCCTTTACTTTTTAAAGCTTCTTTTAACTTCTTAGTTAAGCTTCAGTATCACAAAAGGTTCATTCCCTTTAAATGACCTTGGGTGAGCAGTAGGTAAACAATTTAATTTGACAGGCTAAACTACATACATAGATTAGACATTAATAATTGCATTTTAAAGACTGACTTGAAACCTAACAGTATCTAGAAGAGTTGCATGTTCAGTACAAGAAAAAAAAAATAGAATTGCATTTAATATTTCATTGAGAAAAGCACCCTGTGAAGACTTGCAACATGTTTATATGTTTAAAAACAACTATTTTTGGTGCTAGCATCTCTTTTTTATGGCAAAGCTACAGTTTGACCCACCTGTGTGGTGTTGTATCTTTCAGGAGCATTCCTCCAAATAGCTGTGATTTGTTTTGTTTAGTTAGGGACAGGAACCAACTGGCAGTTCCTCTCCCAGTCTTTTCAGTTGTAGGAATGTGTAGTCTACACGGATTCTATAACCCTGACTTTTTCAGGTGTGATTAATTCTTGTTTCTTTGGGAGTTTTCAGTATTTGTTTCATGCTGAGTTGTGTAACCATCTGTTACTGCAGCGTGTTGTCACCACCCTGTGCAGAAGCAGCAAGCACTGTATGGAATATGTCTGATTTACATGGTCCTTGTCTTCATATTCATGGATTAGCCACGGGGAATCTTTCTTTCAGGATGCTTTGGACAACTTTTTATTTCTCCCTGGGATGAAGCACGAATTGTTAATTCATGGAACGACGACACAATGTGTTTTTTTGATTTATATTATTATTTATTGCTGATTTTGATGTCACATGCTGATAGTGTAGCGAGGCTGGATGACACTCTGCAGCCAGCTGCTTGTATCTTCTTTTAGTTTGCCCTGTAAGGAGGATGAATGAGATGCAGAATGGTCAAACCCAGGCATCTGCAGGAGTAAAATACAGAGTTTGAAAAGGAATAATTCTTAAAGGTTAATGTAGAGATGTCACTGACACCCTGGGGAAGGTGCCCACCAGTGGGCAGCAGTGCCCAGTGACACCAGTGGAAGAGGTGATGCAACCCCACGTGTGATAAGCGGACCTCTGCTCCTTGTGGGAAGGTGGAGCTGCCTAAGGCTGGGGCTGCACTGGGACATGTGGATTCCAGGTCCCAGTGGGGTGGTTCAGACAGAGTTGTCCCACTGACCATCACGGAACTGGGATTGCAAAGCTGGGTGAGACTCTGGCTTGGTGTGTCCCAGCAGTGGAAGGGGAGAGGATCCATCCAAAGGAAGGAGCCAGGGGTTGCTCTTGGAAACCAGGGGAGTATTGACAACCTCAGCAGTGGGTTCTGCCCAAATCAGGGCCTCTTCAGAGGGTAAAAACCACGGAGACCTCCCAGTGAGGGTGAAGATGTCCGAGGCATGCAGGAGCTGTCCTTGTTTTCCAACTGCCTCATCTCTGCTGCTTCACCTTCTGAAATCACACCTTTTCATCTCTGTATTTTACCCAATGAGAGACATTTTCACACCTCAGGATGGTAAAGATACCGCTCAAAAAAAAAGTGGAATTTTTAGTCACTGCAAAAAAATAACTTTAGTAACCAGAATTAAAACTAATACCTGGCTTTAAATATTTTCTTTTTCCTTTTTCCTTTCTGCAACTTGCTTTTATGGATCTGAATGTTGTAATGTGCAAATTAAGATTTTCTTGCACCCTCTGTTATTGAAGTATTTTACATGGTGGTTGGCTTCATTAAATGCTGTTAGAAACAAGTGCCTGCCACCATCATTTCTGACAGAATTTGAGAAAGATACTCCACAAAACAAGTGGAGGTTGTATTTTAAAAAGAAAAGAAAAAAAAATATTTGGAGTGTTTTTTTCATTTCATTTTGTTTTTAAATGCATCCAGTTACCAATGCTGCTTGGAAATTAAATTTTCTTTGGAAAACAGGGGGCCTTAACTTAACGTGGGACCGTTAATATTTTACTTGTTGCTATTTACAAAAAAAGAAAAAAAAAAGAAGAAAGAGTATGAATTTCCCAGATACCATTGGTACTTGCACACTTCTCTGAAGTATTATGAAGAGTTGGGTTGGCGGAAGAATGTTTTACATATTGTTAACATATATGTGGATATTCTTATATTATTGTACATGTTTGGGAAAAAAATCACACGACTTTAAAAAAAAATGTTACTAAGATGTATGTATCTGACTTTTTTTTTTTTCCTTTGGAAAATATTATATATTTTTATTTGTATTTTTTACTTTTTTAAGTTCATCTATATGTGCTGTTATTTTTGTATTGCAAATGGTCTCATTAATGCAGTAGAAGAGAAAAAATAATGCAAGGAAAAGCAATTTGTCAAGGATTACAATGCTTGGGGGAAAACCCCATGGGTCAGTATCATTATCAATGCCAGACATTTTTTGAGTGTCTTAGCACTGTAAATATGTCACGAGACCTCTTTTGACGAGTAGTGTAAAGAATTGAAGGTTTTAATCACCCTTTTTAATTTGTTATTAATCACCACTGGCCTCTGGTCCTGACTTAATTGAATCCAGTCAAACAGCATGCTTTTGTTTTTGTTATTAAAATTTCTCCTTGTTTTTCAGTTGGACACTGTTTTGGTTTCTTTCAGTTTTGTACTTCGGCTTTTGTTTCTTGCTTGTGAGAAGTTGATCTTCAGAATTATTTTTACACTATTTATGATTTATTTTCATAATGTAAAAAGTGTGTAATTATTAAAATATTAATCAAACCACTCGTGCTGGTTTTGTAGAGTTACCAAGTTCTGGGTGCAAAAAATAATAGAATTATAGAATGGTAGGGGTTGGGAGGGACTTCTGGAGATCATGGAGTGCATCACTCTGCCAGAGCAGGGTCACCCAGGGCAGCCCACACAGGAACAGATCCAGGTGGGGTTGGAAAGTCTCCAGAGCAGGAGACTCCACAACCTCCCTGGGCAGCCTGTGCCAGGCTCTGGCACCCTCATAGGGAAGAAGTTTCTCCTCATGTTGAGGTGGAACTCTCTGGGTTCCAGTTTGTGCCCATTGCCCCTTGTCCTATCCCAGGGCACCACTGACAAGAGACTTCTGTTTGACCCCCACCCTGCAGAGATTTGTGACCACTGATCAGATCCCCTCTTAGGCTTCTCTTCTCCAGGCTTAACAGCCCCAGGGCTCTCTGCCTTTCCTCAACAGAGAGATGTTCCAGCCCCTTCAGCATCCTTGTAGCCTCCCTTGGACTCTGTCCAGTATTTCCCTGTCCCTCTGGAACTGGGGAGCCCAGAACTGGACACAATTCTCCAGATGTGTGACTGTCCAGATACCTCCTTCATAACTTTGTGATGTGCCAAAGCACACACAGAGCTGGGTGTGAAATTCCTGCTGCTTTATTTTTCTTAATGGATCTCTCAATTAAATATTAAAGGGCATTTATTCACCTCCCACCTCTGCCTTGTGGTCCAGCTAAACCTACTACTCCCTACCCCTTTGTAACAAGGTCTCTACAGAAGTCAAGCAATGCAACAGAAGTGGCTTTTTATATCCTCAGCTTCACCTCCTGTACTGTTCACCTTTATTAACCACATGCTAAGAAATGTTCAAAACCCAAAACAAGGAGCTGACAAAACATTCATGTTCCAGCAAGTAGGAGCAACTGCACCCAAATAAATACTAAAAGAAAACGAACAAGGAAAGGCCAAAGCTTTTAAGTCATGTTCCTACAAGCAGAGTCTTTCTGTTACCCACGGTTACTAATTTGTCTTCTGCTGATTTCCAGATGGAGAACTCCCAGAGCATCCTCCTCCCCCTTCTTCTGGCTGCAGCAGAGAAATAGAGTGGCCTTGGATTCTTGCTCAAAACTTGGAGCTTGGATGCTCCATAAGTATGTCTGTCTGTGTGTACATATATATAAGCACATGCTTAGATACAGATGTGCACACAAACAAATATATCCACGTGCCCTGTAGTGTTTAGGAAAATCCTGTGCACAAGCTTTCTTGGTAGATTTGTACCCAAGCTGCTTCAGTTTGTTTCTGAGACCAAGGGCAGATGCAGCTGCTGTCACATCCACCAAGAGGCAGGTTTTTCTTTTGCTTACACTCAGACAGAATGTTCTATAACTTATAAATACCCTGATTATTGTTTTGTTTTATGTGCAGGTTACAGCTTGACTGAGTTTTCCAAGTGCCCACTCCTAAACTGAGCAGTCGTGAGCAGTCTCCTCGTTGTCTGGCTGCTCCCTCCTGGAGCTGACAAATACCTGGCAAGTTTTTGCAAGCTTTCAGGAGCTCTCTTTGGCATATTGAGATTGTTGTGAACTAATTGATTCTGCTTGAGATAAAACCGATAAAAACAAATATGGTTAAAAAAATAAATCTAAACATAACTCCCTATTATAGCTTGTGTCAGAAAGATGTTCTGCCATTCTGTTTAAATGTTTGCCATTTAAACATCTGGAACTGCAAACACTACTGGTACATTCAGCACTGAACAAAAAATTACTTGACAAAAAAATTGCTCAGGTGTAGACGGGTGCAGTTTTACCCTTTTATACCAAACACATCTCCAGTGCAGGTCATTTTCCACTGACCATCTGTACTGGGTTTGCTTCTCAGGATGCATTAGCAATATGTTGTTTTTCAGAGGTACAGTAACTCCTTAAAACAGTTAAATAGGGAGACAAAGGCACCTTGCTTGAATACTTTGAATAGCTCTTAGGAATATTTACTCCTTTTTATCATTCATACAGGGAGCCAGGCTGCTGGTACCCTGCCAGGACAAAGCCCTTAAACAAGTGGGGAAAAGAAATTAATTCAAATGTTCAGAAAGCAAACAGAGTAGGATGGAGAAAACAGGATTCAAACAAAACAAAACAAAAACCAACCACGCAAGCATTTTATTTGTATAAAAGAAACTGTTTCAATATTTCTCTGTATTACGGAGAAATTGCTGCCTAATATTTACTCCACAGGGGGTAAATGAGGGCAAGAGAAGAGAGTAGGAGAGGTCTAAAAAAGCCAAGCAACAAGGTGCTGGAAAGTCCTGTGTCTCAGACAGGGTCTGTCTGCTCACCGGTGGAGAGACCTCTGCTCTACACAAGAGCTGGCAGGCTCATTCCTGCTGATAATCCCAAAGAAGAGTGCAAGAACTGTGAGCCAAGAAGGAGGGAGATTCCCTTTCTCTTAAAGCCCCTTTCCATGGCTGTGAAGAAACAGAGATGCAATCCTCCCCACCCTCTAACAAGCTGCCACTGAGCTCTCCTGATGAAGTTTAATATTGCTACAAGCAATTACTAATCTAGCTGTGAACAAACTTCCTTTTGTTACAGTTGGAACAAAAAACCCTGATCCAAGCAAAGGTAAAGGAGCAGCAGCCCCGTAGCTTGTGTAGCCCATAAACCTGTTTGTGGTCCAGAGTTTCTGTGAGAGCAAGACCAGGCTGGTCAGCAGAAAGCTGACGTGTTGCTGTCAGTGTTCTCAGCCCCTCAGGAGCTGGGCCAAGGCTGTGCACGGCACCAATAGAGGGCAGGCACTAGCAGGGTGCTGGAAAACCACCTCTCCTGAAACGCCTTTGGACTCACAGGCTGCCTGGGGTCCAGTACGTAACCGTGTACAACTTAAACTACATCTACCCTATGCCAAGCATCATTCAGAGGTGCAGGCAGCAGGGAAAAGCGTTGCAGGCAGGATCCCTGAGAGGCTGGAGCCTGGGCTGGGTTTGGATGTTGGCAGATCCAACCACCCTCTCTCTTCCTGAGACCCATCCACAGATCTCACTGCTGCAGGTGCCACACTGCTCTAGCTGGCAGCGTTGGCAACTTGTAAGTCCATGCCACCTTCTGCCTGGACAAGGCACTGAAGCCAGGCATGGCTGTCTCTGCTGGGGTATTGAGGTGTAGTTGCTGATGCCCTCTCCTGCTTCTGCTACATGGCTGGGCTGTCAGATAGTGAGTCAAGGTTTCCAAGAGCTGCAGAGCTTTAAAATGAACACTGAAGAAGCTCAGGAAAATGCCAATGGGAAAAGAAGTGCTTGGCTAGAGAAGCAGAAAGGTGGCTCCCTGGCAGAGATGCTCCAACATGTGAAAAGCAGGAAGTGTGCAAAACTTGGGATGACTTACTGGATCCTGAGCTTAGAAAAGACAAGTACCATCAGCCCAGGAAAACGGGTGGTGTTACATATGCTCTCTGAAAACTCTGCCAAACATAGTGCTGCCTGTGGCACAGACAAGCTGCAGATGGGGCAGCAGGGACGTGGGCGCTGGTTTTGCTGCTGTCTGCCCATGCAGCAGGCTCCAGGGGAGGAGGAGGTGCATCCATGGCAGGAAGAAGGTAAAGCTGAGGTGCTCCACCAGCAGCTTCTCTCTTCTGAAATGAGATGCCTCTTGATGGGAATTCTGCCCTTCTCTTCCCCGTGAAATCGTCCCCTCTTTTAATTAGTGAGGTGGTTATCAAGGGTCATGATGAAGAAATGAGAGATTCGAGCAAATCACTTTTATATTGGCACTGTGGTTTGCAAGAGATCACAGGATTTAGTCTCTTCTCACAGGTCATTAGTGACAGAACGAGGGGATGGATTCCAGCTGCACCAGGGAAGCTTTAGACTGGGCATTAGAGAAAACTGTTTCACAGAAAGAGTATCCAGAGCCTGGCACAGGCTGCCCAGGGAGAGGGTTGAGTCACCATCCCTGTCTGTGTTTAAGGTTTGTTTGGATGTGGTGTTGGGGGACATGATTTAGGCATAAACTTTGCAGGGTAGGAAACCCCTAGGAAACCCCTGTTTTTACTAATTTGCCCCACTTGACAAGAAATACGGCTACGAGCTTTGATGGACCTATACAAATAGACTTCAGCCTACACTTAACAGGTTCTGAGAGGCAAAGAGCTGTAAAGGTGGTTAAATTATGACCCTAATTTTGATTACAATCCACCGCTTGGTGCCCCGCGGGAGGCTGCCTGTAGCAGAAGTGCTTGGAGCAGCAGAGCGACCGGGGTGAGCGAGGCGAGGAACCGCACGGCTGGGCTGTCGGAGCTCTGCCCCCGTCCCGCCGCAGCAAGGCGGGGGAGGTTGCGGGAGGGAGGGCCGGACAGACGGAGGGAGGGAGGGGAGGGAGGTGGAGTTTAGCTCGGACCGGTGCCGGCATAAGAGGCGGGGAGTCCCCAGGGCGAGCCGAGCCGTGCCGTGGGGATGGAGGAGCGCTACAGCAAGGCGGAGACCCTCGCCCTGCGAAGGAAGCACATCGGGTAGGGGCGGCGGGGCCGGGAGAAGGAGGAGGAGGAGGAGGAGGAAGGTTTCCAGAGGCTGCACGGGCTGTCCCGGCGGTGGCAGGGGGCGGCGGGACTCGCTTAGGGTTGCCCGAGGCTTTGACAGCGCCGGGCAGTCCCGCAGCAGGTTCTTGCGGGGCAAGGGGTGATGCCGGGAACCTGCGAGCCCCGCAACTTGCCGGGTCGCTTCTAACTGCCGAGGGAGGCGAGGCGTGCGGTCATGAGCCCGCAGCACAGCGGGTACTGCTTGACTTTAACAGCTCACATCAAGCGGAGGGAAAGTGGTAACTGGCTGGATGGTTAAATGTGACTGAGCCGGGTTTTGTTTGCGTTTTTTTTCTGTGAATAAACTGTATGCTCCTGAAAAAAACAGGTATCTCTGTTAAATGGAGCTGAGGAGAGCTCTTAAAGCCGAGTCTAACGGGACATGCAGGAAGGCTGCCAGCACTTGTGACCAGAGCAATAGTCCTGGCTGGGCATGTATCTGATCCCACTGTATTGCAATACTAGCTCCTCCAGAATATTCAGCTTTAATTCTTTCCTCAGGAGGTGTTGCAAAGTGAAAAAATAAGCCCAGATTGTTAAAACCAGCACTGGCTGTTTGCCGAGTGCATCCTGAATGTTTGGCATCTATAGGAAATTCACTGAAGATTCATAAAAGTCATGGCCTTGTGAATCATGCACATCAACCTCTCTAGGGGCTAGCTCAGGGGTAAAGGACTCTTGTCTATGGAACGACTGGGCTGTGCTGTGTGAACAAAAAACTTCCACAGAGTGGAGTCACACTTTGAGAAAAAAAAAATTTGTTGTCAAGAAATAAGTGATTATAATTATGATAATGTGCACTGTTTTTAAAGTGTCCCAGAGGAAGAGCCAAAGATGTCAGAAAAGATCCATGCAGCAGGGCTAGAAAGTGTGAGAATGAAAGTAAACAGCTTCATTTTCTAGGAGTCACATTTAGGTTTTACAAGTTCATAATCTCAATATACCTGACAATAACTCTGGGTTTTCTGGAAACAGCTGTTTATCTAAGCCCATATAAACATCACTAACAGTTCAGAAGACTTTTCCTTCTGCTCAGTAATATCATTCAATATAACTACATAGCTGGCATGTCCTCCAAGGGGCGGGGGGGAATAGAAATTACAAAACCCAAAACCAACCAACCAAACCACAATTGTTTAAAGATTACATTGGATAATTTTACAAGGAACCCAAGCTGAGTTTTTCTGGAAGCCAGTATGATTTAGGTGCTTATAAAAAGCTGCTTTTAAAGATCATATCCAAAGCAGTCAGGATGAGATAGTGAGATTATCTTTCAGGACCTACCCAGCACCTCAGAAAAGAAAGCCTCTGAGGCATTAGTGTTTTCTTCTTGCACGTGACCTCTATACAGTACAGTCATCCATTGTGTAATGGGGTTTTGGCCATAGTATAACTATGCTTAACAACTGAACTCACTGGGAATAAAACTCATTGGCCATACATGTTTTGTAAGGCATGTAAACAAACAGAGCTACAGCCTAGAAACACAGCAGGACATGTAAGGACCTGGAATGACTTGATGACTTGCAGTCACTGTGCTCCTATGAAACCACTTGCAGTTAGTGTCATGCTTTGAAAAGAGACAGTCCTGATCCCCCTGTGCCCAGGAAGGTGCACCCGGGTTGGTTTTAGTTTCAGCAACAGCCCTGCTTGACCACCACTTGCACCACTCACCAGCTCTCTGCAGAGGGAAGCAGTTGTCTCCAGAGCTGCAAAAGGTCAATCCCCTGAATACTCAAAGGAGAAGGAACAACTGAGAATACTAAAATGGGGTTATTTTATAAGACTCTTATGATTTTATTATTTTTTTAGGCCTTCCTGCAAAGTTTTCTTTGCCAAGGACCCTCTGAAGATAGTGCGTGCTCAGGGCCAGTATATGTTTGATGAGAAAGGAGAAAAATACTTGGACTGTATCAACAATGTGGCACATGGTAAGCAGTTTAACTTGCCAGCCTGCTTCTATTCCTTCATTCTAATATGGATCACAGTTCTTCCAAGTGATGGTGTTCACAGCACCTCTGTGGAGCTCCTTGTGTGGTTGAAATAACTGCCTGCTTACTAGTAACAGCTAATTCTTTCCTTCTTCAGTTGGCCACAGTCATCCCTATGTCATAGAGGCTGCAATAAAACAGATGGAACTGCTCAACACGAATTCCAGGTTCCTGCATGACAACCTTGTGCACTACGCCCAACGACTTACAGCCACCCTGCCTGAGAAACTCTCTGTTTGCTATTTTGTTAACTCTGGGTATGTCTAAATAGTACTTTTACTTTTTTTTTCTTATTATGGCTATTTTTCATCTGTTTGAGCTGGACACTTGGAATAGCTTGATCTAAGTCTTGCTAATTGGGACTTAGTAGAGTCATAGAATAATAGGGGTTGGAAGGGACCTCTGGAGATGATCATGCCATTAGTAAAAATATTTCCAGTATTGAGGGAAGGATTCTTCCTATTTGCAGCTGCCATATTTAGTATGATGGGTCAAAGCAAGAGAGCCAAACCATGAAACTGCTCTGCTGGATGCTATGCAGAAAAGGCAGGGGAAAAAAGAAAAAGAAAAAAGCCAGTTTGACTGCACATTGGTGAATGTTATGTTCACCATTGGAGGTAAACATCTACAAGCAAACAGAGGGAGAAGAAAGAAAGCATCTCTTTGTTTGCTGTTTATACAAAGAGCTGTTTTCTCTTTGCCCTTTTACATGCCATTTACAGTCTCAACCTTAGCATTGTAATCTGTAGAGGAACAGAGCCTGCTGTGTTGATCTATTATATCCACTGGTCCCATGCCTCCCCTTCTGTGTCAAAATATCATTTTAATTGGAAGCACTTCAGCCCTATTTTTCAGCTCTGTCTGTTGTTATGCAGGTCTGAAGCAAATGATCTTGCTTTACGACTGGCTCGACAGTACCATGGGCACCAAGATGTGATCACCCTGGAGAAGTAAGTACACTGCTTATGTGAATGCAGTCAGCAACTCCTGCCTCTACTTCAGAAGCAGCTTTGCAGCCAACCCCCTGCTGTTCGTACTCCACTTCCAATTGAAAGAAAAGCTTTGTTGCTTTCATACTAGAGCAGGTCAGGAAATCCCTTTTCCACATTTGGATAAACATGAGTTTTGAAGATCTCTGAAAAATAAGCTTGTCAGTCACACCAGAAGGTCAATCGCCTGTTACAGGGGAAGTTCCCACAGAGACATCCAAAGTAATGCAGGCCAGAGACTGTTGGTTTTCAATATGATTGAGTGCTCTGGTCACTGGGCTGCTCTGGAAAAGGGCTTTCTGTTTGTCATGCTCTGCTGGATGTGTTTCTCTTTGCACAAATAAATATTCAGTGGTCAAGAAGAAAGATCCTGTAGCTCTGCAACGGTGCTGCATCAATGCTCAGTGCTCTTCCACTGAAGACAAGTGTGCACAGAAAGCCAAGCAGCTCCAAAACCAGGAGCACTGAGAGGGCCACCAGCCATGTGGAAGGTGACTGACACAGCTCTGTGTTTCCCTTTCCTAGATGCAGCTGCAAGATTGGTTATGCTGCTGTAGGGCTGGATGATCCTCTCAAGTTATGATTAGAAAGTTGAGCAGAGCAACTGTGAGATCGCATGTCTGTGTCTGAACAGCACAAAGCTTGCCTGACTCAGCTGTGCTTAGATCCCTGCTAGCCCTCCTTGATTCATGGTCAGGATTTGGAGCCACTGACAGGAGCTTCAAAGGCTGAGGGTGCAGATGGTCCCAAGTCCCAAGGCTCTGCAGTCTTTGCCATAGCTGCCATCCCAGTCAGCCTGGGCTTTTGCTCCTTTTTTTTTCTTCTTTCATGTTCACTGGCAGATTTCCTTGACTGGCTAGTAGGTGTAAAGAGTTCAAAAGAGCTCAAAAGCACCCTCTATACCCTATGGGTCTGCTACTGTGACATTGTGCAATGTATTATTTGCCTTGACGTTTTCTTCACGTCAAGTTTAAGGCTGAACTAAAGTTTAATACCTGAAAGAAGCTGCTACATGCTTCAAAAGACTGTTTCCTCATGTCCAAATCAAACTGGCTTCAGTAATAACCAACTGTAGCATATTCTGCAAGATCAAGCTTTTTTATTTGGAATAATATTCATCCTTGTCCTGAAAGTAGCTTCCACCAAGCAGTCTGGCCTCTAGGGCAGGTAGCTGTGAGCTCTCAAGTCTCTGCAGTGGTGTTGGGGTCTGCCTTGCCAAGCTTGGGTTGGCCAGAGTAGGGTCCACAGGCTGGAAAGGAGGGAGCTGAACCTTCATCTGCTAGGTAAGGCTGCTAGGACAGCCACCTGGCCATGTAGTTCAGGGGACATTGTCTTAGTCTGTCCTCATGCTGGCACTCCCTATGTAAGAAAAAAACCTTGCTAGTGAATTAAAGTTAACAGCAACTTCATATTGCCTTTGAGGGAAAGACTGAGTAGAGTAAACTAAACCAAGGTATTCACAAGTAGTGAATAATTCTGGATTATTTACAGGCACAGTTGTAAATTTAGCTCTTCTATACATTTGGTGAAAAGTGACTTAAATATTTAACACTCATGCAGTGCTTACCATGGCCATGTTACATCTCTGATTGACATCAGTCCCTATAAATTTAATCAGCTGGGAAAGGACAGCAAGAAGGAGTTTGTGCATGTGGTAAGTGTGTTTGGTTTTTCTTTCTTTTTGCTACTTTTATGCCTATTATACAGCATGATAAATTACCCACTTCTAGTGTAAATATGCCTTCCCACACTTGGCTGTTTGACAGTGGATAATACACAGCAAAATATTATTTTTTTTTTTAATTTCTAAGACTATTCAGCTGTGAGACTGATTTCCTTCAAAGTGCTACAGATTTCCTGAATCACTGCACTGTATAGTTACACAGTTTGAATATAGCAGCCAGGATCTGTTGTGTTGGTTTGACTAAAGATGAGCAGGACTTTTGTGTCTGCTTCCAAAAACTGGAAAGGCAGACCCCACAATTTCACACAGATCTGGGTATGAAGCTCATGACTGTCCAGCTGAGCAGGAATACTGTTGGATCTTTCAGCCTGAGCATCTTACAAAGACAAAAAATCATTCTCAGCCCACCAGAGATGCACACCAAGCAGGTCTTCCCTTTCTAGACCTCCTTGTGTTAGCCACACTGCAAAAGTAGCATCCACCTTTTTATACCACTTCCTTTGTCTTATGTAATAAACCCCTCCCAATACTTTTTAGAGGCTTGAAGGTCATACAGATCCTCATCATGAGTGGGATGCTGTAAGAGATGTAACAGACTGGAAGACCCCATTTTCCAGTTGCACAAATGGATCGTTCTGCATGAATCTGAAATAACATGATAAATGAGGACACAGTACTGGTGCAGAGGAGGGGTGGTCTTGAAGGGAGGATGAGGTAGATTATGTCTCTCTTGCATCCAGTAATGTGGAACACATCACAGGCCTGGACTGAGTTTCAGCTCCTGGAAGCATTGCTGGAAGTCTATGCAGGAATTCAGGCTCTACTAACTGCTGCTGTTTATCTGTGTGGAAAGACAAAAACATGGAACAATAGAAATGAAAGTAAATGTTTTATTGAATTATGGCTTTAAAGAAAACCAACCAACCTATTGGTCTTTTCAGGCTCCTTCTCCAGATATCTACAGAGGGAAATACAGGGAAAACCACCCGGATCCAGCAAGTGCTTATGCTGAAGAAGTGAAAAAGATTATTGAAGAAACACAGAAGAATGGACGCAAGGTGTGTGGTTTGTGCTCTGGAGGTGCTGAGGCTTCTCCACTAACTGTGCCATGGGGTGTGGAACAGGCAACCTGTGTCTTTACTCAATTTCCCTGTTTTCTCCTGCCCTTCAATGCTGGTGTCTGTGTTCAAAATGGGCCATTTTTCTACCTGATGCTCTTTCCATAATGTTTCTAGGCATCAGTGAAAGGATCAATAACAGTTATAAATAAGCAGATACAGCCAAAGCAAACTTACCATTTTATGCCAGAAATCAGTAGATTGTAAATATCTTAGGGCAAGCTTTGAGGCCAGCTGAGTAGCATCACAAATTCTAGCAATGATATATAAAAAGAGAGAAAATATAAGATATATAAATGGAGAAAATATGCAAGATAAAATCTTGATACTATGTTTTCAAGTCTAGTAGCTTAAGATAACTTTGGAGCCCTCTAAAAGGGTGAACCTTTCAACCATATACAATATGACCTTGATAAAAACCAGACACATTTCTGAACAGGTTTCCATAAACTGTGTGTTCATGTTTTGTATGATGGCATTAGAGTTCTGGGACATGAAGTCTCAAAAGACTTCAGTGGAGATTGGAACAACATGTTCCCTTCTAGTCCAATGGATTTACCTTGCTCTAAGTTTCATCAGCTACTTTCTTTTTTTTATTCTCTACTAACGGATAGTTTTGTTCTGTTTGTTTTTTTTCCCTTCTTTTGCATATTCCTTAGGTTTTGGTGATATAGACCTGTGGCAGGACAAGTTGTGCTAAAGGCTAAGCCTCACATGCTCTGGGAAGCTCCATTCTCTTTGGCCATAGGGTGCCTCTCCAAATATAGTGGGTGGTTCTTTGCACGGCACCGCCTTGTTTCCAGAAAGACTGCACCAGCACAGACACCCCTTGATGCTCAGGGAGGGGTTCACAAGTGGTGTGGGGATGCAATCCCTTAAATAGCAGATTTATGCTGAGACCTTGGGGTAATATCAATATCTCTGCTGCATAGACCTCTGCTGTTGACAAGAAACAAATGTTGATGTTCCAGTGTATCTGATCTGCTGCTCTTACCCTTCCTGACTTGAAATAACTTTCTTTTTCATTCCTAGCAACTGGAATTGTTTCACCTGTAGAATTTTTCTCCTCTTTTTGTCAAGTGCCTCATGCTGATGTTTTACTTGTGTAGTTATTTGCAGTAGGTGGGGTGCCCAAAGCGTAGCCTCAGGTCATCGTATGGTTCAATTTCTATCCACCATGGCTTGGTGTTCAGGGCTGAACAGAAAAGCTGGTCACCACACCCTCCTGTTACTGGGGAGCTTTGCCATTAAGCAAGATTCATTAACTTCTTGGGGAAAATGGCAAACACCAGTTTGTGTGTCTCCTGTAAATTGAAACTTGTTAATTAATTTACAGAGCTCCCAGGATCCTGATCCAGGGAGCATCTTCCCCTTCAAAAGCTGTAGAACTAGGGTTTAGCAAAGGTCCTTGTATTGCCATCAGATTGCAAAGGTGACCCTGGCTACTGCAAGTTTGGGCACCTCAGATTACAGAATGAATTTAGCTGTAGCTGTTCTCAGGAGCCCTCAGTTGTCCAACTTAAGGCCAACATTTATTTCTAGAGGTTAGATGTGTGTGCAAAAGCCAAGCAGATGAACACAGCTCTCACCTGAGTTTGTTTTTTGTAGATCGCTGCCTTCATAGCAGAATCCATGCAGAGCTGTGGAGGCCAAGTAATTCCACCTGTGGGCTATTTCCAGAAAGTGGCAGAGTATGTACATCACTTCAAAGGGGCATAACTGGCATATTACCCAAAGAAATAGGTTTATCCAATCAACTTAGTTATCACCCTTTCTGGTTCTTGGTTGTCTGTAGTCCCTTTCTTAATTTATCAGCTGAATATTTTTTTTTTTAGCTGGATAATTTCTCTCCTTTTCTATCATGAGTCCTCAGACCATAATTTTGATAAAAGACAAAGTTGAACTATCATAGATTTAACCCTGCAGTTCCATTACAGTACCTCTGTTTTTCATCCAAATATCAGATAATTTTCTTGTCATTTCTTTTTAATGAGCTAAATGTTAACTGAAATGGGTGGAGCTGTATTTCAGCAGCCACATTCTTTAATTTTTCCCCTAACTTGGTCTCACGCTTGAGATTTTCTGTAGCATGAGCTCCCTTGTCCTAGATCTCCTACCTGAGATGTGCACAGCAGCACTAATTGGAGTTTGTTTGTCTCCAGGTATGTGCGTGCAGCGGGTGGAGTGTTCATAGCTGACGAGGTCCAGGTTGGCTTTGGCAGAGTTGGGAAGCATTTCTGGGCATTCCAGCTGCAAGGAGATGACTTTGTGCCTGACATTGTCACCATGGGAAAGCCCATTGGCAATGGCCACCCTATGTCTTGTGTGGTCACAACCAGGGAAATTGCTGAAAGCTTTGGTGCCTCTGGACTGGAGTATTTCAATACAGTAAGTTTGTAGGCGAATGTTTGTCTTTTTTATTGTGGTTTTGGGGTTTTTTTTTTGGTCTGCATTTAGCAGGCAGTTGTGCAGGTGATTCAGCTAACAGCTGCATCACATTGCTAAGAGCTCAAGGCAACCACAGACTAGTATCTAAAAGGCTTTGAAGCATGCTCTGTTCCAAGTTGGATATGTTAATATGGACCAGCACTAACTCTCTGGCAAATCCTGCATCTCAGCTCACAACCATAGAGAAAAATTCTTCCTAACTTCTCTGTCTCACCCTCCTCTCTGAGTTGTTGACCATGTAAAATTAAATTTTCTAGGATAGGCTCTGCTGGTGGGGCTCACGTTCCTGCTCTGTGCAGCTGACACCTAACAAAACAATGACCTTTTGTTGGGAAACATTTGAATGGTGTTCATGCCACAGTGAAGCACCTTCTTGTTTTCTGAGTCCTCTTTCTGCTCCTGTGACTGATCCTCCTTCCCAGATACCATGAATCTCCCTCCTTTCAATGGACATAATACCCTCTGGTTCAAGAAGCATCAGAACTATCACCGGCCAATCTTCAAAGGAGCATTTTGCCTGCAGATGCATCAGCAAACCATGAGAGCAGCTGGAACTCTTTGGCTGTGAAAAATCTTCACATTACTGAAACTTGAGGCAGAGGGAGCTTCACCCTGGGGCCTTTTACATTGCCCAAAGTTGGGGGCATGAAGGTCCTCAGCCTGCACGGCACAAAATCCCCACCTCTTAGAGCTTTCTTCACAGCATGCCAAGCAGGAGAGGACAAGTGAAAACTAAGTGGATAGACACAGATCAGTGCTTCTGATGGATTTTGTTTTCCTATTTTTCTTTGCTCTCAGTTTGGAGGTAATCCAGTGTCTTGTGCTATTGGTTTGGCTGTGCTGGATGTAATAGAAAAAGAAGATCTCCAAGGAAATGCTACACGTGTAGGAAATTATCTCCTGGAATTGCTGGCTGAGCAAAAGGAGAAACATCCATTAGTGGGAGATATCAGGTGGGTGCCTTACAGCAATGCCAGGGAAGAAAAATCACTCTGCTGGAAAAATCAACACGTTTGGGGTGAGAAGAACACAGAAAAATTTTATCATGGTTATGCTACACACAAAACTGATTCTGTAAGGCAATGTCTTGGGTTTGGTTGTTTGGCTTGTTTTTGTTGGGTTGTTGTTTTTGTTTTTTTTTAGTTCTTGGTTCTTTATCTTCCCCAGGTCACTGGCTTAAGGTTTGCAGGATGAGAGAATGAAAATTATGCTGACATTCTTAACTGGCCACATAAGCTTAATGAGTCAGCTACACATTTATCCAGAAATATCTGTTATTCTCCCTTGATTGTCTTTAGCCAATGTCAAAAGACAACCAAAGTCTCCTCTCTTTCCTGCTCCTTGAGCCACAGGGAAGGGAATTGCAGTTGTTAGAAGCAGGGTTTGAATTTGCAACAGAAGGCTTGGGCTGCTGACATCGGATTCACTTGTCTGTGTGTTGTTGTTTTTTTTCTCTGTTGCAGGGGTGTTGGATTATTTGTTGGAGTGGATCTGGTGAAAGATCAACAGAAGCGAACACCAGCCACAGCTGAAGCCCTTCACCTTATTTACAAGTAAATATTTGGGGTTTTTTTTAAAGACTACATGCAGTGCTCAAACATTTCCTGTATTCCCCAGCAGTCAGGCATTAATTTCAGTTTAAATCTGTGTAGCTTTTCATAACATAGACCCTGCAGGCTGAGTTATGTTTTGAAACTCTTGTTTTTCTAGTACTGACAGGACACATCACAGTTTTATACCAGTGTCTAACACAGATGTGTCTTCTTTCCACAGGCTGAAAGAGCATCGAATCCTCCTTAGTGCAGATGGACCCCACAGAAATATACTAAAATTCAAACCACCCATGTGCTTCACCAGGGAAGATGCAAAACACGTGGTGGAGACCATTGATGCTCTTCTCACAGGTATGGATGGATTAGTGCTCAAATGACCACTCTTTTTGGTTCATTTCCAGGTGACCTGTTAGAAACACCAGCCACCATGATCTAGGTCATGACAGGCAAGGGAAAGTAATCAGTTAAATCTCTTACTGCTCGTCCAAGCTGCTGTTCTTAGTGCCAAGCAGTATAAAGAAATAAAAAGCCCCAGAAGTACTTCCTCCAAACTTTTNTATTATATATTCGGTTATATGTTAAGGAGTGATACATTAGTTCAGGACAGGCCTGACAGTGCAGAAACACTGATGGAACTTTCCATAATATGCTCTTCCATTTCTTTATTAATTTATTACTTTTTTTCATGTTTAACTGGCATACTGAAACATGATTGTCTCAGAGCCTGAAGGTTTGCAGGCTCTCTTTGTCTTCTACCTAGGGACCAGTCAAGGGGACAATACCATCAGGTATATTTATTAGCATAGGGATTCCCCAAGGCCATTCTACAGTGAACTCTCCCATCTCCTGAGACTAAAAACTGGAGTTAGACTGGCACAAACCTGCTGGGCAAAGGCAGAATCCAGCTTTAAAAGCTCTGTCTGAGCCACCATGCTGTGGTCAGGCTTCTTTTCTCTACACACCCCACAGGCTACACAGTCCTGATAGATTAATCACATTTCCTCAGAAAAATCTTTGGGGAATTATTCATCATTTGTCAGTTGTTGTTCTGTCCGATGGATGCCAGAGGAAGAACTGATTTAGGGATCTTTTACTTCAGCCAGCTGTTCAATGAGCTGAATGTGAACTTACCCCTGCTTCTTTTTAACAGAGTTATTTTATTACTTCTTTTTAGAAATAGAAGAGGCGACTGGAATGAAGACAGAAAAAAATGCAGCTACAAATGCACAGTGTAAAAGAAAAGTATGCTTTGGATTTATTTTGGATTTGACCTCTTGTGCTTTAATTTACAAAGCAAATATAAGTTACTTTGGTAGAGCACACCTTCATTTCTGGGGGTGTGAGTGGTTCTGGGCCTTGAGCTCAGAACATAACTTGGTACTAGAAACCAGAGAGGGTTGTGTTACTAAGGATACATCTAACAAGGGCTGAGTAGCACAGATCTCCAACCAGAAACACATTATAGACAAGCCCCTTGCCTTGTGTGCAAACAAAACCAGCCTCAGCAGTCAACGATGTTACTAGTTCTAGGTACTGCAGGATGGTTCCAGGTACTACTGATGGATATTTGGCTTGCTAAGCCTGGAAGGTGTCCAGGTTTTTGATGACTTCCAAGGATTTCACTTCCAACACGGCTCTTTGAGTATGAATGGCTGATGTGCATCCAAATTGGGACTTCCTAGGCTGTAACCCAAGCTTTGGCTAAATCAGTTATCTCCTCACACCCTTACAAACACATCCCCCACTGTGCCATAGGAAACAGCTCACTGAGCTGTCCCTTGGTGACATTTCCAGGGGTGCTGTGAATGGGGGAAGGTGATGGCTCAGCTATCTGGAGTTGCAGTAATTAAGGCAGAGACCTTAATTGGCTAGATTATACTACATTTGGGGTGCTGGTCTCTTCCAGACATTGGTATCATTCAGTTCAATTGCTTTCAAAGCTAAGAAGTTGTGAGACTAAAAGAGAGTCAGGGAGAGCTACCCAGCGGGACCCAAGTCCAGTGGCTGCCTCTTGGAAGATGTGTAGGTGCCTTCACTGACATTTCATTCCTGTTTCAGACAACTGAAGGGAGTTCTCAACCAGAAGGTGCAAATGAAAGCATCAGCCATATGAATGGAGCTGCCTGCAGGCAAGAAGATGGGCTTTACTCTAAGAAGTGCACCATGCCAAATAAAAGAATAACAACGTGAAGAGGGGAAGTTTCCTCCTGCCGTTTGAATCCAGCTTGCTTTGGAGATGAAGAGTGCAATAGTCTGGAGTCCTAGGATCTGTTTGAAGCCTAGTCCTACCTTCCATAAACTGGCTAAGTTCCTATTAGCTTCAGTAGGAGTTTAAAATACCTTTTCAGCTACATGAGCACTGCACCACGTGGCATGAAATCGAGCTGGGACAGACTGGACAAGTGATACTCAAATACCTTGGTGCTGATCACAGGCTTGACGTAAGTACCCAGTGAAATCTCTGGATTTACCTGCAAGAAACAGAATCTGAATTGCTTAACCACCATGCAAGCAACTGCCAATCCTATTAAGTTGAAATTGATATGCTTAACATGCTATTTTTTATGATATTTAAAATTTCAATATGTAATATTGAGATGTTAATTGCTTCCCATGTTTTAATGGCTGTATTCACAAAACTGCTTGAGGGAGAAATCATTTCTGTCTTCCACTGTAACTTAGGTCCTGTGGACCATATTCCCAGCTGATGTAAATTGGTGAAGCTTTTTTTAAGGTCAGTGATGCTCTACCACGAGTCTACCACTGTGTGTGTAGAGACACTATGTCTTTGCAGGGCATTTTCAGGTCATGTTCAAAGAAAATTCAGAATCTGGAGCCTAATTTTCTCTGGATAAAACAACTTTTATAGATAACTATTTATATAGAGTCAGATTTTGATTTTTTTTTTTCCCAAAGCTTTATATATATCGAGCCCTCNCACATTATATAATTATATATATATATAATTTCAGACATGCTGATTGAATTTAACATGAGGGTTTCTCCAAGTGAGATTCCCAGGGACAGCCCAGCTTGCATTCCCATGAATTTTAGGTGTTTTCACAGTCGTGGGAATTGCTGCCTGATCCTGCTGTAGCACTGCTGTTACTTTTTGTCAGTGATGATGAAGAGTCATGTAGCAGTTACAGGGGCTCCTGCTGCACAGATATCTGTGGTAGCATTGCATAGATGACTAAAAGGAGAGGACCACTGCATAAAATGTGTATGCAACCACTTGGCAGCCACTGCCTGGCTGTACTGCAAATGCTTGAGCCTGACTTGCCTCCTTGGCAGTGTCCAATTTCAGCAAGAGCACCCAAGCCCTCTGCTCTTTTCTGAGCTCCATGCTATGGAAGACAGCAGGGGCTTTACAAATGGTTTGGATTTCAGGGAAAAAAAAAAAAAAAGTATTTCCTTTTCAATTTTAATGCCCTCAGTTCTGTCTTTTTGTATTGCTGCTAATGACCCTACTGCTACGACTGAATTGAGCACCTTATTTCATGTTTTCCACAACTTGTGATATTAATATTGATGTTTCTGGTGTAATGTCTTCCAACATCCCCAAGCTGGCTTATTTTCTGTTTCATGATCCTTGAATAATTCTTCCATAAAAATAAATCTCTTATTTGTAATTATCATGTCCTCTACATGACTTTTTTTTTTTTTTTCTTTTTTTCTTTTCTGGTTTAACACCTATTTGATGAGGGAAGTAAGTTCACTTAGGGCTGGGTGTTGTCCCCATGCTGAAGCAGAGCTGACTAGGCTGTGTCCTTGGGGCTCTTGGTGGCCTTTGGCTGTGGGCAGCTGGTGCCCTCCAAGCCAGATATTCCCCCAGCTGCCACAGTACATCCCCTTTCCAAAGAAGAAAGCAAATCCAAGGAGGGGAGGTGAAGATTACACCTTCATAGCCCCAAGGGGCTGCTGGCTACCTCTCATCATCTCATTCCCCTCTCATCTTGCTCCTGTACAGGCATGAAATACGTGGAACAACCCCTGCCCCAATTTATTGATGGTCTATCAATTTATTATTATTTCTTTTAATTCAGTTTCTGCTTCACAAGTCAGGAAGCTCATGTTGGTTCTGCTCATTATGCCAGGTGTGAGTAACCTAGGACAGCTGAGTCTTTTTCTTTCATTAAACAGGAGAGGCTGTCCCTTCTATGATGCATAATGGAAAAAACCCACTGCCATTTAAAAGGGGGGAACCAGTCCAAGAGTTACCAGCAGAGCTGGTACTTCTGGAATTGCTGGTGCTAGGTCATTGGTAATGTGCCCACAGTATCTCAGTGTCCACCCACAAGATTATGCATAATTCTACTGTGAAGGGTTTACTAATTAAAAGAGACTGGCTGAAGGATGGGAGAGCAGAAGCAGAAATAATTAAGGGTAAACAGAGAGCAGCTCCAGCCAGCTGAACTGATCAAACACACTCCCTCCACTATACAGACGAGGCTTTTTTTCCCCCTTTTTTTCTCAGTTTCTTTTTTATTTTTATTTATTATAAAAATATATATTATTTATTTATTTATTTATTTATTTATTTATTTGGGGGTTTATTTATTTATTTATATTTGCCACCTGTCACAATTGAGCAATTCCTGTAGCAATTACGTATGAGCTGCCCTCATCTTTAACCACAGCTTTCAGCATCAGCTTGCAAAAAATAGTGTCTAGAAAAAAAACACTATCAGAAAAAAATATTTTGAAGTGGAGAGGGCTGTTTAAATGCCTCTTGCAAAATAGGACGTGAATTTGTACAGGCATTTCTTGGATTGTAAATCCCCAGTGCTGCAGAGCAGCAAGAGCTGGAGAAACAGAAACTGTTAAAAGAAATAAGCTGCTTTCAGTAATATACTAGAGCAGACAAAGTAAGGAACTGTGATGTCAGTCAAAGGGTATTCATTATAACATAGTGTATGTGCTGTGTATACACACATAAGCATATTTTATATAAGCATGTTTGATTTACCTTGTTGGGTTGGTTGTTCTGTTGGGGTTTTTTTCCTCCATTTACTATTCTAGTTTAGAAAAATCAAGGGATTAATGCTTGCAAGCAGAGCAAATTAGCTCATAGTGGCAGAAAAGTTAAATTTTCTAGGTTTCTCAGTGATGACTTTTCTAGCAAGATCCCTTTTCCACCCAGACCTGACCTGTTCCGCTGCCAGCCAAGCCCTGGAAGAAGGGTTATGCAAGAGAAGTCAAGGCCAAATGTGTGTGATGGGATTGCTCTCTCATTTGTATTTTCCCACCTGGGACATTTGCTTTTGTTGGTGCCTGTGGTTCAGCAAGAAAAGCTGAATTTGAAAAGACAAGTTATAGTTTCCATTTCCCACTGCCTTGTGGTGTGACTGGACTGTGTCAGGTTGTCTCTTTAAGCTTCAACTTCCAGAGCTACACAAGAGAGGAGGTTACATGGGAGCCTGCATGTTGGTATTTCATGAGGGTCATATCTGGGGCTAAATGAAGCCCCTTGATAAAAAGGAACAAAAGTTTAGAGTCTTCTCTGAGCTCCACAGCTCGGGAGCAAGCAAAACATCCTGGCTTCAGCTGAGCTATTCATTCATTCCATGGCTCAGCAACTGACTTAACATCTTCATGTCTCTATTTGCTTCCATGTATAAGAGCAGCAGTAATAACCTTTGTTATGGTTTGCAAAGGTCAATCACCTTATCAGGCACAATCTCGATTACATAGGACTGCAAGTCACAAAGTACAGTTAGCTCCATTTACTTACTTGCAGTTACCTCATTTTATTCCCTACCTTGCGTGTGGTTTGGTCAGGAAATAAAACCCTGTGATGTGCACTACAAAAAGTCAGAGTTTTGTTGTGTGAATTATCACAAAGCAATGAAGAGACAACGAGGAGCAGCTCGATGGGGAGAAAGTGGCTACACTGCCCAGCCTGTTGGCACCAGGTTGTCTTAAGCAAGAGGTGAGCTGGAAATTAAAACAAGGAAGCAGAAGAATCACAAGTCTTTAAGCACCTTTCTAAGTGCACAACACGAGAACAGACAGGAGCAATCTCTGCCAGCAGAGCACTCAGCAGTGCCAGGGAGTTTCCATGTGTCTCTCCTGCTAATGCCTGTCCAGGGGGTATTCCAATCCAGCCCCCATGATGTACTTGCTGAGGGCAAGAGCAGCAGCACTGACTTTCCCATGGCTTTCTTCAACTGCTTGAAGGTTTTTTTTTGGCAGTACCTGTTTCCTCACAGCTAGGTTCCACTAAAGCCTGTGCAGCTTTCAGTGGTGAGTCACATCTGCCTCACCCTACCTGTTACCTGAACCAAAGAACAGCCATCAATCCTTCAGTGCCTGGGACTTCCAAACACTGATGCTCCTCCCGTGGGAAGAGCCACACCAGTGATTTAAGGAGATTTAATTCCCCTGTTTTGAAAAAAACAATAAAATAAGAAAATAAAATTCTTGTTTCTCACAGCAGCAGAAAATTTAATTTTGCACTGTCTAGCTTTTTAGACAGTGCAAAAATTCAATCTCAGTTGGACAATACCAGTGGAAAAAAAAAATAAAATCTTGTGACTGTGTTATCAGCCTATTTTTATGTAACATGTTTGCAGTGAATGATTAAACAAAAAGATTATTGCTTCGTAACTTTTGAGTAGTTGCCCAGAAATCATGCATGCAGAGCCAAATGCTACCACTGATGCTGAAGCCCTTTTAAAAGGATTAACTAAAGGAGCTGGTGCCAGATTTCATCCCTTGACGGGGAGGTGTGTCTGCCTTTGAAATGGCAGAGACAAACTCAACCCAGCCTTGAAACTGGACACAAAACACACAGGGCACTTCATTCTCCCAGTGGTCACTGGCAGGACCAAGCTGTGGTCATGAAGCCAGGGATGGGCATGGGTCAGGCAAATGGAGATGTGGAAACTTCTGTCTCTGACAAGTCTCTTTGTGCTCATTCCTGGTTTGAAAGGTGTAACTATGTGTCCCAGGAGGCTGTTTACAGAGCCCTGTCCCACCCAGACCCATGGCATCTGTAATGCTCCAAGTACTGTTCACAGAGGGTTTGTTATTTTTCAAGTGCTTCCCCAGTTGTTGAGGCTGTAACCATCTTCAGATCAAAAGTTCTGGTGTAAATACTCAGGCAAACACTGACACAGAAGAAGTGACAAGGCTCCCTGCTGCTTGGATAATACAGGGTGGTTTCAGTGCCAGCTTTGTGAAAAGCGAAAACAAAACACACTACAAACTCCACTGCAGGTTTTGTAACTAATTACCTTTATTAAAGGCTTCTCACCATTCACTGCAGTCTAATGGAAGGGCTTCTCTGTACTTGAAAGTGAATTCTGACCCGGACAGAGTACATTGCAGGAACTATATTGCAGAATAACCCATGTGTGAAAAACCTGCTCTGGAATCTGCCTCGTTCCGCTTCAGATTCATCCGCTCTTGAAGGAAGGAATTTGGGATCTGACACATTGCAGAGTTGAGAGCTCTTTTTTTAGAAGTACTTGAAGTTGACACTGTCTTTCACCATTCTCCCCTTTTCAGTAGGCTTTCTGGCATACATTGAGCTCAGCTCTGCAACAAGGACAAACGGAATAGCAACAGAGAAGGGAATTTGTTCACTGATTCCTGCCAACGGCCTTGAAACCTGCAGCAAAAGGTGTAACTCATGATCTCTGGTACCTGAGCCCTTGAGGCCCTTAGGGTCAGAACTCCAGGACTTCACAGCAATGCTATTAGCCATCAGTGACTCTTTAGACAGCTTTTCCCTCCTTTTGCCTGCAAGGGGGAGAGCCTCTCCTGCATTGATTCCTCTCCTGCATTAATTCCTTGCTTCCTAGTGCTGTTCTGTACCTGGGAAGCAGATTTTCTTGGGAATTTGAGTGTTTCAAAGGTCTGGAGCCATCTTACAGTGTAAGAGAGACAGAGTCTGCACCTCCATCCTGAAACACTGAAAATATCTGAGCAGCACAGAGGTTTCCACATGAAAGGAGGTACCACCAGCTCTATTAAGCAGGACAGCTCCTCAGTTTGTCAGAACAGCCCCTGCTCCAGCTGGAATAAATTACTGGGGCACTTGTGGCTTCAGTGAAGTTATGCAAGACACAACAGCTTTGGATCAGTAGCTTTATTCGTGCACCTGCATCCCCAGGCTCATCCATTCGAGTTACTTTAAGGAACACAGTGTGAATTTAGAGACTGTTTTCCCCTCAAAATGTATAAAATGTTTGTGCCTGAAGCACAAATCTGCACTCCATCAGGTTCCAGGAGCTCACAGATTCCTCACATTATGTTACCATGTACTAATAAACCATGGAAAGGAGGCACCAACACAAATTAAACAGGCTGGTTGAAAGAGTTATCAGGTAATGAGCATCATACTGACTCCACTTCATTCCTAGCATTAATTTCTAGTTAATTATGCAATTCTATGTGTCTGAGAAATTATATTTACCATTTGGCCATAGGTTTATGCTTTGCTGTACATCATGGTTCAGCTTGGTGTGGGTACAAGAGTGAGAGGGGCAGTCCTGATGAGCAGTGCCCAAACCTCTTTCCTGATCTGCAGTGAAGCAGCTTTTGGGTGATGAAGCTCCAGGAATTGATCCCTACAATCCTCCTCCTGCCCACAGCAGCATTTCCAACCGCTCCTGGCTGCTGTCAGGGAGTTGGTGCAGGCAGGAGACCATTCCCAATAAGGCAGGTTAAATGCAGGCATCCTGCTCTGGAGGTCACCACCAGTGTGAGTCATTCCAGGTCACAGGAGCAGGTGACAAGCAAATAGGACTTCTTATATTTTAGTACAAAAGGATTAGGTTCTCTGCTCTTTTGCTTCTTTTATTTCTACTTCTAAGAGTGAAAAAAGCCTTAAGTCCTCCTGCAGTTGTCAGTCTAACTTCACACAGACACTTCTAAGCTAGTCCAGGAACAATTTTGTTTACTCCAGTGAATCTGAGTCTCAGAAGAATGTGGATGTCAATGCAAACTTTGTTGGTTGAGTCCATGTCTAATTTTGCTATAAAGCAAATTATGCAATAGGATAACCTGCTTATTGGGTTAGTTACATCACCTTCATCAAAGGCTTTCATAGGAGGTGATATAACACCCTAGGAAGCTTATAGAATTAGTGGCTCTGCATTGACTTTGTGACAGGAACAATGCTGGACTGGAACACTGAGAGGATATTTTCTAAGCTCTTGGTAAGTATGTGACTTTGCACTTTAGCTTTATACTGCAAAGGCTCCAGGCACAGGGAAAACAAATGTAAGAGGATGTGCAAGAAACACTGCACAACATCTGATTTCTCCACAATAACATAGGAGTCATTTTGAGCATGTATAATCTGAACTGAGCACTCCAAAATGACTGACACTGCTCTTTGGTTTTGCTTTCTCCAGTTCAGATTTTCTTGAACCATCGTCAGGCTGCACGGGTTCAGTGACTTGCCTGTTTTGACTCTACTCATTCATTTGCAAGGATTTCAGGGAATCTGTAATCACAGGAGTTGGCTCTTTTCCCAGGGTATGTACGATTCAGGCTAACCCGAGGGCAGAGGGAGCAGTGGCCAGGCAGACGTACCCTTTGGAGGGAGTGAGAGCCTGACAAACACAGTCCCCCTGAACTATCATTTACTTGGTTTGCTGCTCTTAACTATTGCAGGGGTTTTTTTTTTGTTTGATGTTTAATTTCTCACTGAACCTTGAGCAACCCTTTAGGACATTTGACATCAACTGTGAGTAATGATTTGTTTGTAGTTAGTTACTATTAACACTACCAGGTAGCTTAGTCAACAATAATAAAATAAGACACTCAATAAACCTCCTTTTTCTGTAGACAAAGGGTCTCCCTTTTTGTGCCTCTGATGACAGAGGAAATTAATAAGCAGCAATAAAAATACATCAATAAATGAGAGTATATGGGTTTCTATTAGGACATGTTTTGTATCAACTACTCATCCTACTGCAAAGCTGCCCCTGTTTTCTCAGACCTATTCCAGCATTGCCCTGTTGCAATTTCTGATTCTGATCTCTCTCTCCTTCCTTTTTTAAAGCAAATATCTGAATGTAACCTTTGTTAGGTCCTGAGGTACAGAATTACCTTCCGCTGACATCCAGATCATCTTACCAGTCTTTTTCCAAACACCATCATCCATCCATCCATCCATCCATCCATCCATCCATCCATCCATCCATAGCTCTATTTACTGTGACCTATGTCAACTCCAGTTCCCTTCTCAGTTGTGTCTCCAGCCTATCTTTATTTCCCAGCTCTTTCAAGCAAATGCTCCTGTCCAGCTGGAGGTTACAGGCATGAGCTAGTCTTGAATGTATTAATAAACCAAACCATGTTCTCCTGTCTTTTCCGATCCATTGCTCTAGTAAAGTGTCTTACAGTTTGTCACTATAACATTCAATGGCTGTATGTCACTGTCATTTGCTTTATTTACTTTCACTGGAAGTTTATGTGCAGCTGACATTTTGGTGTTTAGTTGTACAGCACCTGGGACATCAAAAACCTGGTCCAGGGTTATTGACTGTTCCTAAAATACAAAGAGTAATTGGTGGTTTATGGCAATCTCTGTATAGTAAACTAAAAAGAAGAGATAATTGTGGTTACAGAGGCTGGCATGACATACACATACAAATATCATGGTGATTATATCACTTGCATTGCATATCTGCATGTCCCCTGGAAGTCCAACCCAGCACTGTTCACAGTACATTAGATTGTGTGTACCTTACAAGTTGATTATCAAACATAAAAGTGCTTAAAGAAGAATTACTGTAATTTGGTTTGGGTTATCTAAAAGGTTGACAGCCTGGCTTTTAAGACAAGAAAGCTTAAATCACTCATGATTCAGAATCATAGAAGATCTACAAAAGCACCCAGGAATTTTCCTAGAGAGGTGGGAACATCCTGGTAACAACAGGACACTACACTACTGCCAAGTATTAGGAACATGTTTATTGGTAGAATAAAAGTCCATGGATCACCTAAAATAATCAAATAAAAAGTTGCACATGGTACCAGGCAGAGACACATCAATAGCCCTTATGAAGGAACAAACTACCACTGAAGCTTCTGATCATAAAGTTCCAAAACCATGCAACCAGTTCCAAGGCCATTATAGCATGTGAGATGGAGATGTAGGGTGGAGGAGGGACTAGAAACCTCTCATTCTCCGTGAGAGTCCATCCCTCTAGCTGCCTTACTCTGAACTACAAGGGTGGAACTACATTGGGTTTATTTAATGAGTAGATTTTTACTTCAGAAATTATTTTGTCAAACCAAACACATTTGTTTGAACAATCGGTTTCAACGTTTCTGTCCAGATTTTGCAAGTCTAGTGTACATAGAAAAGAAAAACTTAAGTATAGAGACTGACCTTTTCACTCTGCAAGCAGAAGTTCCAACAAAGTCAGGTCTGATTAAAGAGTTCAGAAGATTTCCACAGTTTTGAAAGCCCTGGGTGTATTTGTGAAACACAAGATGGGGGTTTTTTTTATGGCTTGTTCCAAAGTTGACATGCACTGAGAGGCAGAGCAGGACCTGGCACTCCAGCTCAGCCAGCATGCTGTGTTGACTCAGAAGCATAGCTAGAGACTAACAGGACTCTGGCTCACACAGACTAACAGTTGATAGAGTCTTCTAGCCAACCTCCTCACTTTGGTGTCTTCTATTTTCTTGTCAAATGTAAAGTGAAACTTTCTAGCTAAGCTCATTACTGCTCTGTGCCTGCACTATTCCTTTCCAATACAATCTGCACTATCAGTGTAAAACTCACAGCTAGAATTTTCCCCCTATGATTGTTATCAGACATAAACTGTTTTCTTAATTCGAATTCTGCAGATGATACCGTAGAATCATGAACCAAGGATGGCACTAAAGGGGTTTCACTTGCAATGAACTATGGTCCACTGGTTTCCTAAGAAGCAAAGAATATATAGACTGAGGATCTCAAAGAGCTGCCTTCCTGGCATCTAGCAAACTAAATGTGCAGTAGTCTAACCAAAAGGCTGTTCAAATGGATGAGGACTGTATCAGAAAGGCAGTTTTATCATTTCTGTACCCAGCTTTACCTGAGTGTAGCCTGCTGGAACACTGATTCAACCACGAGATTATCCCAAGGGGAGCATTTCCAGTATGTTCATGCAGGTTCCAGTGTTTCTCCTGCTACCCAAGTAATTTAAATCGAAATCATCTAACTTTATTTATAAATCTCCACTTTGGAGAGGCATTTGGAGCTAGCTGCCCTCCCTCAGCATTTGTAAGTGATAATGGCAGGTGACTGTGTACTATACAGTAGCTTCGTATTTCTCCCCTTAGGATCCATGTCACTTTCTATTTTGGAGAGCTGAGCGGGTGTTTACTAGGCTGTGCTTCATCCCCCTCCTTCCCCTGTTCCCTAACCTTGTAACCCAAGATGCTGGTGGCAGTATTGGGTTTGCAGTGCTCTGACCTTTTGTCCCTTGACTGGTTTTATCCCGCAATGGCTGTTGGTTGGGTTACACTGATAACCTTTCAGGACATGCCTGGTGAACTTCCCAGCAGAAACAGGAAAGGATCATGGCTTACCTCGATTCAAACTGCAGCAATTCCAAGCTGGGTCAGGCTGGGATGGTGGTAGATCTTTCAGAAACTGCCCTGGATACACATGGGGGGTTATGTACCCATGAAAGGACTCACCATTTAAACCTTTGGCTGACTGATCCATGGTGAGCCAGGGACTGAATTCACATTCTGGGCATCTTTCTCTGGTGCTTCTTCAAGCAAAATACTTAGTGAACTTCTTAGAGATTTTCCCTAGTAAAGACAAAATAATCAAGCCAATTATAAAATCCATCACATATATAAATATATCACAAGAACAAGCAATTCCTTACCCACTGTGCCACCCTACATCACACACACACACACACACACACACACACACACACACACACACGAACTCAGAAACATATCCAGAAAATGAATGGCATGATAAATAGGAAGACGTCTGAAGTATTTTGTCATTCCCATCTGAGAGTTTCCACCTAAACCTCCTAGGGGTTTTACCTATGTGCCAACCATGAGATCAAACTGGAACCAAAGCTCTGACTGACAGTGTTTGGGATCAGAGAATAAAAGACTTTGTGGAAGCTGGACAACTGTTGTTGTTTGTTAGTAAGGCTGTGGGCTCTGTTTATTTGAAATCTTTCAGCCTATCTAAAAGTAAAACAATAGATTTGCACCCTTTCTCTTGATTTCTGAGGTGCGATTGAATTCATGTTTCTATATCTCCCTCATTTCCCTTCCCAAAAGGTTTTCTTTTCCATTCCCATTTTCTGTGACTATCCCAATCTGGAATATAAACTTTGTGTTCCTTTTTAGATGCAACAACTCATGGGGGTGAACAGAGTTCTCAGAAATAAAAGATCAAGAATGTTCCCACCACCTAGCCAAAAAAGCATTATTTTGAATCTCCTCTTTGTGTAGCATTTGAGTTAATTTGGGCTCTGACACACTGTAAAACTCTGCCTTACTGAATAGCTGGTTGCTGCTCAAAAGAACAGTTCCACCTCCCCTGACCCCTGCCTGCATCTTCCCATCCTTCCCCTTGGTCAGCACAGGCAGTGTTCTGATGCTATTTAGAACCAGCTCAGGAAGCTTAGCTGGCAGAAAATTAATTACTCATTTTGTCATCATTTTTTCTTGGTTTGTTTTGAACAAATTCACTGAGGGTTCAAAAAACCCCCCCTAGAATTAGATTAAAACAACAGCACACTGTGAGATTGACTCCAACATTTTCTGAAGCTTGACTTTTACCATTTGCCAAAAGTAGAACTTTAACTGGTATGAGTAGAAATCCTTCTACTTTGCCTCCTTTTCCAGACTCTGGAACCCTCAGATTTTGACACTTCTGGAAAGGTGAGTGGACAAGCCTTTGGTTCCTTCTAGCACCTATCTCCACACTTTGCTTTCCCTCCACCTCCCAAACACATTCAATTATACTCAAGGCAATACAAATTTTGGAAGCCTAATTTACTAAGAAGCAAAACAGACTTAGTTTGCCTTCCAGGTATTTTAACAAGTTGCTAATACTCTTCCCGAGCAACATTCTTCATTTTTAATCATTAGCCTTCTTTTTTATTCAAACATTCCTTGAGGAATTAAAGTCCTTTTTCACAAAGCCCATCAGTGGCTTTGAAATACAATCAACTGCTATTGTCCCTGCATGGCACAGGCATATTTTACAGCAATTAATTTCTTTTTAAAGTAGATGCACAGTTTATATTCATAGAGCAGACTCATTTGCTTTGATTAAGTATTTATTAGAGTAAATGATGACCATTCTAGCATCTCCAGAAACCAAAATATGCTCTTTCCCCAGGGGGTAGGAAATAGGGAAGGACACTGACAAGCCCCTGCACATTCACTCTAGGGCTGCTGTAAGAGGGAATAGACCTTTCCATTGGATCCTTGCTTTGCCTGCCTGACCTGCCAGTTAACTGGTGGTGAACAGTTAATGTATTTCCCAACAGAGGTTTGTGATAAAGGAACATGCTCATGGTTTCATGAGGCATTATTTCCCTGCAGGTGCTGTCTCCATTAGTTAAAAGTCTGTCCTTCCCTATTCACAACAGGGTTATAAAGCTGATTTTAACACTTTGGAAAACAGTAGCTAATATATGGTACAAATCACAAGCCTTTTAGCCACTTATGTGACATCTTTAGAGCTCAAAGTATCACCCTTGATAAGGAGGAGAAATGCTGGCCTGGCTCTTGCATGTCTGATAAGTGTGCACAAAACAGGGGAGTGAATTAACAAACCCAGGGCAAAAGGCAAAGATCACACATGGGACTAAGGCAGAGAGTGATCCTCCCTGAACATCCCATTTATCATTTCAGTTTCAAAAGGCACTATGACTTTGAAGACCTAACAGTATTTTCCATAGAGCTGGAAAGCGAGGGCAACTAAACCACATCCTTCAGCACCTCATCTACATATCTCCAGGAATGGAGACTCCACCACTTCCCTGGACAGCCTTTTCCAGAGCTTAACAACCCTTTCAGTGAAGAAGTTTCTTCATAATATCCAACTTAAACCTCCCCTGGCTCATCTTGAGGCTATGTTCCTGGGACAACAGACCCACCTCACCACAACCTCCTTTCAGGGAGCTGCAGAGATAAGGTCTCCCCTCAGCCTCCTTTTCTCCAGGCTACACAACCCCTGCTCTCTCAGCCACCCCTCGTGAGACATTCCATCATTATCTCTTCTTCTCACTTAGTTACAGCAGATGAAACTGATTCATCCAGTCAGCAGACTTTTTTTTGCTCATGAAGCTATAGTTCTGCCTCTGTCCTATACTGGGTGTCCTCTATTGAACTCAGGAGAAAAAAATATGTTCCAGTGCCTGAACTGGCTGCCTAAACATTTCCTGCAGATGTGTAATCCTTTCAGGACTAGATTAACCCTTTGCACCTCCAATATCAACAGTCAGGCAGACAAATGGTATATACAGAAATTATTCAAAATAACCCACTTCCTCTGCTATCCTGGTGGTCACTCTTGGGTTTTACTAAGGGGGAATTGTAATCATATGAAAGATCTTGGACCAAGATAGCAGACTTCCCATGTCTTTCCTTCTGTCAGGACAAAATGTACTGCATGTAGACAAGTCAGAACCAAGCAGCCTTGTCGTCACCAAGTGAGTGTGTGAATGATTTCTCAGACTGTGTTCACAGGGTACAGAACATCCAACTTTCACAGACACAAACACCAAAGGTCCACCCAGAATCAACTGCCACCAGGGAATTTTTCCCTAGGTTCTTAGAGGTCAATATATCTAAGTAAAACTCAGAGCAGTGAGGCTCCAGGAGAGAATCAATCAGCAAAGGAGAGATCCTGCAAAACCAAACTGCAAAGCCAGGGAAGAATGAAACTTGGCAGATGTTTCTCAAGGTGATAAGAAAACACGTCAAACCTATGGTGCAAGTGATGCCCTGAAACATGTCAGAAACAACTTTCTGGCAGCAGCCAGAGTGTTTTCTATTCCAACTTGTGTATGCAAGTCCAGCCACCTGGGTTGGAGGGGTGGAGTGGGCAGTGGCTCTAAGAGAGAGAGAGAGACTCTTCCCTCCCTCCTGAACCCACTGTGAGCTCAGCAACACCAGCTGTGGCTTTGAGTAGTCACTGCCAGGAAACCCAGCATGAGTTTGCTCTTCTCTTGCTCCACAGAACAAGCAGTGACCATACATTTTAATAATAGTAAGTTCAGAAAGTGTGCTCTGGAAGCCAGAAGAAAATCTGAAATGGGAATCAAAGGCCACTGCTCTCAGAGGTTATGTGGAGGACAGTTACCACAGAGCTGCCTTAAAGCTCACAGTGAATCCACTCTGTGCTCCTGAGGACCAAAGGATGTTTCCTTCAGTGCAGACATAGCACCAAGATGCCCAGAACAAGGCTCTTCCAAGCCCCCAGTTCACGACAGGTAACCAGGTACAGGGCAAAGGAGTCTCAGTTACCAAAAGCATTTAATCAACTGCTTTACCATGTCCCATCATGGCTAAGCAGGCACGAGTTACAGAAACCTCCTTTCACCCCCTAAAACTTCAACTATGTGCCATTCTGTTTCAGAAATGAACACAGGAGAGTTTTCAGGCAGATATAATTTATCCTGAATTTATTAAGGGAACCTGGCAACGATTCAGAGATCACCACCCAAATCTCAGAGTACAAACAGGCCCTAAACCCTGGACTCATGTGCATTCACATACAAGCAGCTTGTATCTCAGCCAGGAATTTGGACTGTTCTGAAAATTAAACCTTAATGAACAACTGGTCTTTCTAACCCCATGGGGCATTACTTTTTTCTACAGGGATATTTTACTCAGCCTAGGAAGTGAAAGATTTGTCAACGATAACAAAACATCCTGCCTCTAAATAATCAGTAAATCCCTGCAATTTGTCCTTGATCCCCCCCATTTCTGATGGGACAGGGACCAGAAAGCATGAGCTGACTGCACGGGAGCTGCTGTAACTTCATTGCCACGAGGCCATTTCTCTTGCTCTCTGCACAACCTCCACTCAAAAGCACCGTGTTCTGTCTCCCGGAGTATTTCCCCGTGGTCTGGGTGTTCTTCCAGCCAAGAGAAAACTCTCTTCCTAAGGGAGAGGATGTGAGTGTGTGGGGACAGTGAGGGAGGTTATCTCGGGACAAGCAGCAGACCTAAAAAAACCAGATTGCGTCAGCGTGGGAACGGATTGGGCAGGAGCAGAGGGTGTGTCGGGGCAGGCTGCAGGCACCGCGCTGCGAGGAGCTCGCTGCCAGAAACTTGCTGGCTGAGGCGGGGAGAAAGGCTCAGAAATGCAAAGAACTGGGCCACACTAATGAGGGCACCGGCACTTCCCTGTGAGGAGAAAGGAGGAGAAAGGAGAAGGAAGGGAGAAGGGAGAAGGGAGAAGGGAGAAGGGAGAAGGGAGAAGGGAGAAGGGAGAAGGGAGAAGGGAGAAGGGAGAAGGGANAGAGGAAAGGAGGAGAGGAGAGAGGAAAGGAGGAGAGGAGAGAAAAGAAAGGAGGAGAGGAGAGAAAAGAAAGGAGGAGAGGAGAGAAAAGAAAGGAGGAGAGAGGAGAGAAAAGAAAGGAGGAGAGAGGAAGGAAAGGAGGAGAGAGGAAGGAAAGGAGGAGAGAGGAAGGAAAGGAGGAGAGAGAAAGGAAAGGAGGAGAGAGAAAGGAAAGGGGGAGAGAGAAAGGAAAGGGGGAGAGAGAAAGGAAAGGGGGAGAGAGGAGAGAAAGGGGGAGAGAGGAGAGAAAGGAGGAGAGAGGAGAGAAAGGAGGAGAGAGGAGAGAAAGGAGGAGAGAGGAGAGAAAGGAGAGGAAGGAGAAAGGAGAGGAAGGGAAGGGAAAAAAACTGGACATGGAAAACTATGGAAGAGTTGCAAAGAGAGCTTTGGAAAGTAACCTGAAACGGGAAGCAACCGGAGATAAACCGTACAGTTGGTCAGGAATTTGGTGGTAGGGTTTCTCCTGATAAAATCGAATTAATGCAACATCTACTCTAGGTGTAAATGAAGCCCCGAGGGGTCCCTTCCCTGGACGAGGTGTGGCAAAAGCAGAGGCTGCCCTTGCCCCAAGGAGCTTCCAAATCACACGTGGGTGAGATGCAGCAGGTGGCTGCAAACAGCTGGGCAGCAGGAGGAGGTGAAGAGGCAGCAGCAGGTTTGGGTGCTGAGCTGAACTCTGCTCCTCTCATTTTGGAGGCAGTTTTTCCAGGAGGGTGTGCTTGGAAATGGATTAAGTGGTATTGCAGCAGAAGTCTGCAGGGCACAAGCAAAAGGGCTAACAAGGGGAAAAGAAGGGATTCCTTTGAAAATGTATCAAGGGAGAAAGTTTAGCAGAATGGGCTAATTGGAGAGAGCTGGAAGGAACCATTTCAATAATATATGAGATGTAAAGGAGGGTGAAGGAGATACCAGGAATGATCTCACAGGGAAACAGTCTCAGGAGAAGGGAGAGACAGAGCTTGCCAACAAACTAGTAAGCAAGAGGGGAAGTACTGTGCTTAAAGTTTCTGTAAACGAAAGTTGCTGTAATTATGAGTTTTGGCTGGGTTTGTTTAGGTTAGGTTTTTTTTTAATAGAAAGTACCTTGTGAAAAAAGCATTTAAAAGTCATTGTTACCCTGAAAAGGTGTAGAATTTGAACTGAAATTGTGAAAACTCCAGTGAACACTTGCTGCTGGTAGGATGCAGAACTGGCAAATACATCTAAATTTTATTCTTAGCTCTGCTATTAAACTGCTACACAACAAACTAGTCACCTTACTGTCCCAACATCCCATCTGTAAAAGGCATAAAACCAGCCATCTGCGTGACAGACATTCGTGCTTTGGAATGCTCAGAGGCAGGTGTCTAAAGGGTGCTGAAAGGGGTCCTCTCCACAGGCACTGACACACACATCCATCCTCCTCTTTTCATTTCTCTCCTCCACTCAGGAGGCATCCCCAGGACTCAGTTGTAAGAAGCTGTCATTTCAGTTTCCACCCGAGAGAAACCAGAGCCTCTCGCTGCCTTAAAATACACAAGGGAAAATTCCTAACTCACTTAGGCAAATGCATCCTATGGATTGCAGCAGGTTATGGGGGATGTATCAACACTTTTGCACATTCTGCTTCCAGAGAGATGCCAGCTGGGAGAGCTCCAGATTTTGGAGGGAGCTCTTCTGAAACCTTGTTGTATCAAACTCACCCCACATTATAACCAGACACACAGAGCCCAGGGAGGTCCACCTGGCTCCTCCTCCTCATCTGCAATCTATGTTCTCATTTTTAGTCCTAATTTATGGGTATCAGTCAAAGTCAATATATAGTTCTTACCTTAAAATTACTGTATTTTAAACACTTAAGTAGTCAGGTCCTTTTAGACATTTAATTCCTTCCCCACCATCAGACATACTGAGGCTTTATTTTTTCACCTGTCTACAGAAACACCCTAATTTTGAGTAATTCATACTACTCTGGGTTTTTTTCCCTTTAATGAGCTATGTATAAAGTCAGCATGTAATTTATATATATAATGTAAACACACACTGACTCCTTAATCAACACAGTCTATTAAAGTCCTTTGACAATTCTGTCTGGGTGGTGCCATAGAAGTGCAAGTTGTTATCCTCGTGTGATTTTAAGCCTTGAAATTTCAGTTGAAAAAATAGATTTAAGCAAAAGAACTCTACAGAAAAGTCTCTCACATAGTTTAGCAACTAGAAAAATGGACCCGAATCACTCACTACTGTAATATTCCATGTAGAAAGCAGGATGAGATTTCAGTTACATGACTTCCAAAGGCAGACTGTCCCTCTCAGTGAATAGCGTTGCAGGGGCTGCCATCCAGTGGTAAAGCGAGGGCTTAACAGGTGATTGAAACCACACAGATATAAAATGGAAAGGTGTCGAGGCTGAAAAAGATAAAGAGCAGTAACTAATAACGAAGCTGGAACTACTAATGGTAGAAAGAATCTCTTTCTTTTTCAAAGGCGGCTGCAAAAAGACAATACTTTTGTACTGGCCATCCAAAGGAGGTAAAATGAGGCTCTTTCAGTCATCTCCTAGTAAAGAAGCTGTGGTTAAACACACCTCCAGAACATTACAAGCCTGATTTCCCCCTGTGCACTGGTCTGTCTCCTTTGCTTTCAGTGGAGCCTGGGTTTATCCAGGTGTTAGCTGAGACTAGAGAATATTTAAAGTCACTATGTGCTTCTACTACATTTTAAAATATTAAGAGATGGAGGAAAAAAAATCCTCAGAGATGTAAAATCCTTCCTGCTTAGGCTATAAAACCAAATGATGATTTAATCTAGCTAGTTAATCATGTTGTTAAATATCAGTGTTCCAAGCATTGCCTTGTGTACCTTTAAGAAAGTTCTGATGGGGCACATCTCATTTCCAGGATTTTATGAGCTTTCATATTTATTGCCTTGTCTACTATGTATATGAATCTTGCTCTGTGTGACAGATTTTTCTCTGTGTACAGACCATACGTTGTCTGTGGTCATAAAACACTCAGGAATTGTATGTGCAGAAAAAAAAACACCATAGACTCACTTGCTAAGAAACTTCAGAACTTTCAAGTTATCCCTGCAGAGGTGTTTTCAAAGCCAGCCCCAGGAAACAATTGCCTCCTCTCCTTAGAGTTCTGCTGAAGCTTTGGCAGGATTCCCTGATGGATTTGGCAGTCAGCTCTTGATTTAAAGCAAAATTACGTACCTGAATTCCATCAGGATCTTGGCTGGACTGCTGTTGCTGTAGATGTTGGATGCAGGAGTGCCTTCCTTGGCTCCCCACTGCACTGCTGGGGGGTGCAGGAGGAGTTGTAGTGTTTTCAGGGTGAGTCATTCAGGCAGCAGCACAACAGATGGTGCAGAGTGGAGAACAATGGAGGCAAGGATATGAGACAGCTATGGGAAAACTGGAACAGCCAAAGGAGCAACTGGAGGATGAGAGAGGCTGAAAGGAGAAGACAGGGGGCTGAGCTTTGCCACAGGTAGCAGGAGCTAATGAAGTGTGGAGTCAGTGTGAGGTGAAGTAGCTCAGACAGTGGTCAGCAGGGAAAATGAAGGGGCCTGTAGTCAGAGCAGAAGGAACAGAGGTAGCAAACAGCCAAGAGGAACAAGGCTGATGGGGATATGTGGTGGATTTTGGTGTGACAGAAGAGAAAGCACCGGAGGAGAAGGAAGCTGAGAATATGGATAAATAACACCCTTTGAATGCAGGAGTAGCCCAGCAAGAGAGCAATCAAACTCAACAGTGCTGGCCAGAAACCTGGAAGCCCAGAATGACCCCAAAGAACCAAGGGATNGCAAAAGAACTCTACAGAAAAGTCTCTCACATAGTTTAGCAACTAGAAAAATGGACCCGAATCACTCACTACTGTAATATTCCATGTAGAAAGCAGGATGAGATTTCAGTTACATGACTTCCAAAGGCAGACTGTCCCTCTCAGTGAATAGCGTTGCAGGGGCTGCCATCCAGTGGTAAAGCGAGGGCTTAACAGGTGATTGAAACCACACAGATATAAAATGGAAAGGTGTCGAGGCTGAAAAAGATAAAGAGCAGTAACTAATAACGAAGCTGGAACTACTAATGGTAGAAAGAATCTCTTTCTTTTTCAAAGGCGGCTGCAAAAAGACAATACTTTTGTACTGGCCATCCAAAGGAGGTAAAATGAGGCTCTTTCAGTCATCTCCTAGTAAAGAAGCTGTGGTTAAACACACCTCCAGAACATTACAAGCCTGATTTCCCCCTGTGCACTGGTCTGTCTCCTTTGCTTTCAGTGGAGCCTGGGTTTATCCAGGTGTTAGCTGAGACTAGAGAATATTTAAAGTCACTATGTGCTTCTACTACATTTTAAAATATTAAGAGATGGAGGAAAAAAAATCCTCAGAGATGTAAAATCCTTCCTGCTTAGGCTATAAAACCAAATGATGATTTAATCTAGCTAGTTAATCATGTTGTTAAATATCAGTGTTCCAAGCATTGCCTTGTGTACCTTTAAGAAAGTTCTGATGGGGCACATCTCATTTCCAGGATTTTATGAGCTTTCATATTTATTGCCTTGTCTACTATGTATATGAATCTTGCTCTGTGTGACAGATTTTTCTCTGTGTACAGACCATACGTTGTCTGTGGTCATAAAACACTCAGGAATTGTATGTGCAGAAAAAAAAACACCATAGACTCACTTGCTAAGAAACTTCAGAACTTTCAAGTTATCCCTGCAGAGGTGTTTTCAAAGCCAGCCCCAGGAAACAATTGCCTCCTCTCCTTAGAGTTCTGCTGAAGCTTTGGCAGGATTCCCTGATGGATTTGGCAGTCAGCTCTTGATTTAAAGCAAAATTACGTACCTGAATTCCATCAGGATCTTGGCTGGACTGCTGTTGCTGTAGATGTTGGATGCAGGAGTGCCTTCCTTGGCTCCCCACTGCACTGCTGGGGGGTGCAGGAGGAGTTGTAGTGTTTTCAGGGTGAGTCATTCAGGCAGCAGCACAACAGATGGTGCAGAGTGGAGAACAATGGAGGCAAGGATATGAGACAGCTATGGGAAAACTGGAACAGCCAAAGGAGCAACTGGAGGATGAGAGAGGCTGAAAGGAGAAGACAGGGGGCTGAGCTTTGCCACAGGTAGCAGGAGCTAATGAAGTGTGGAGTCAGTGTGAGGTGAAGTAGCTCAGACAGTGGTCAGCAGGGAAAATGAAGGGGCCTGTAGTCAGAGCAGAAGGAACAGAGGTAGGAAACAGCCAAGAGGAACAAGGCTGATGGGGATATGTGGTGGATTTTGGTGTGACAGAAGAGAAAGCACCGGAGGAGAAGGAAGCTGAGAATATGGATAAATAACACCCTTTGAATGCAGGAGTAGCCCAGCAAGAGAGCAATCAAACTCAACAGTGCTGGCCAGAAACCTGGAAGCCCAGAATGACCCCAAAGAACCAAGGGATGGCAGCTGCTGACAGACAGTGGTGTAAATCCCTTGCAAAGAGCTCAGGCCAGCAAAAGGAGATGAAGTCTGCAGATTTTAGCAGGCACTTGCCTAGCTTGTCCTTAAAGCAGCACACAGCAGCAATCCCATCACTGCCACAGATCATCTGGTTCAGCAAATATCTGACCCCCCAAAATCATTTTTTCCAGTATTAGCCCAACTCCTCCTTGCTGCTATTTTAGCTCTATCAACTACTGCCCCAGAAACAAAATGACCCCTTTTCTTATCTCACTTTTATGCCTCACACTCTGCAGTGACCAGTTTTGCCAGTACCTCAGTGTGATGTTGCAGTGCTGGGCAAAGGGCAAACACCCCCTTCAGCTTGCAGTGCAGCCAAAGCCAAGGAATTCCACTGAGGAATCTGGTATTTTGAAGGTTATTTTGCATGGGTAGCACTGGTGTCTTGTGCTTGGTCCTAGAAAGAATGAGGCAGCTCAAAAACATTTTTCCTTTTCTCCATCACTCTCATTGTGGCTTTTCCTTCACATTATTTATTCTTTAAGAAGCCAAGTTGGCTACTCATCTTTTGACCATTTTCTTCCAGGTGTTTAAAACGTTTCCTATGTCCTCCCCAACTTTTTCTTCAGACTGAAATTCAGCTTGTTTATTGTTATTATTCCCCATCCCTCACACTCTCCCTCTGCCTGTCAAGCCAGAAGTGCCAGAAGGTGCTGAATACAGTGGACATACCAACCATCCAGGAGCTGGAAAGTTCTGAAACTCTTCTAGTCTGTCTACTAAACAAGAAGTTTAACTCTCACAGTTTGCTCTAGGATAACACAACCAGAGTCCTTTCAAAGTTTTCTTTCCCTTTCCAGCCAAGATTATCCCTGAGAACAAAGGGATACCAGTTCCCACTGATCTTTGTAGGGAAAACTGATACCAAAAGAAGGAAATTGCAAATGTCAGTGTTTCACACACAGAAGGCAGCAGATGATCCCATCTTGACCTGATTTACTCCCAGCTAAATAGTGTTTCTTGCAACCTGCAGGTAGAACACTCTTGACATTTATAGAAACCATATGGGGTAGTTAAGTGAAACTCCTTCTTCTGCCATTCTAACATTGCTACCTAAAGTGAGATCATTAAACAGGAGCTTGGCAAGTTGCCTTAGAAATTCAAGGTACTGCAATCCCCAATTAAAACGTGGTGTATCATCAATTAAAGCAGGTGCAGGCCAGAGATGCTTGACTCCCACCATGGTGCCACAGCTGTTGCTCTAAAAGGAGCTCATGGTCTCAGTCCAGTTGAGCTGATGTCAAACAAAAAAAGGACACCACTGCAATTTGTTTTTAACAAAGAAACCAAATCACCTACAAAATCTCCTATTCCTAGTACCCACTTCCCCTGAAACACTTTCAGAGGTGTCATAAAATGGGTAGGGGTTGGGAGGGAGCTCTGGAAAGCATGGAATCCAACCCCCCTGCCAGAGCAGGGGCACCCAGGGCAGCCCACACAGGAACAGATCCAGGTGGGGTTGGAAAGTCTCCAGAGAAGGAGACTCCACAGCCTCCCTGGGCAGCCTGTGCACCCTCTGGCACCCTCACAGGGAAGAAGTTTCTCCTCCTGTGTGAATAAGAGAGTGGAAGTGATAGATTCTGAGGGCAGAGTATTCACAGCTAGTTCAGAAATGTGATCACAAGTAAGGGAATAAGCATCACTATTATTATACAGGTGAAAATAGTGCTTCAAATGCACATGGCTTGCAAAAACCACCAGAAAAAAGCATTTATAAAGACATAGAGGGATCTTCCCCTAGAATTTAATACATTACCTCAATGAAATGTGACAGGAACATTCCATCCTTTATGAAGACAAAGTTGGAACCTCACCTCTCATACAAAAAAAGCAGCAGCTACAGAAGTTTTCTTGGCTGCTGCTATTGGAGACAGTAGAAGTTCATGGAAAACACAAGTTTTCTTGTCCTTGATATTAAAAAAACCCAACCCATTATCCAATAATGACATATAAAGCTGAATTCTGGGGTCATAATATGGCAATCCCAAGCCTGGATGCAGAACAGGCCATGCACAAGAGAAAACAGCATCAGAAACTGCACAGAATCCAGCTAATTTTGTAGAAAATAGGTTTTATTTGGCTCCTTTTGTACACTTTTTTTCTTGCAAAAAGAAATGCACATTCATCCAGTTTGCCTTCCCCAGTGCATGCCTGGATTTGCTCACACAGAGCCACTCACAGCAAGGCAAAAGGTGCCTTTGAAATCAATTCAGACCTGTTCTGTTTTGACTGAAAAGCATCCAAAGTTACCAAGTTTCTAATTATAACCCAGGAAAAAAAACCCGTTGAGTGCTTCCCCTCCAAATCCCACCTGGAATTGTCCCACCCAGGGAAGAGGGGACAGACCTGCAACAAAAAAAAACCTGTCAAACCAATGGCTAATACTCATTTCAGGTAGAGCTGAAGTTGGGTTCTCTATTTCATACTGAGCTGGGATATAAAAACACAGAAGAAAACCAAAGCTGGGTGCTCTTCAGAAGCTCTAGAAGTGGTAACATGTTGCTTCAGAGCTCTGAACCAGCCCCTGGCACTGAGGGTTTGTTTGCAGAGTAAAAAAAAACTTTCCCCAGTTGTTTCCAAGTTTCTTTGCTGTTGGTGGTGACTGTGGAATTTGTTTCTTGCTGCAGCTTCTTTGTTTCACAGAGAGGAGGAAAATTCAGCTCAGGCTGCATCACAAGAGGAATTAACCCATCAAGTAGCCCCTAGAGGAAAAGAAAATAAATAGAGAAGTAATTAGCAAACACAGGCAGCACTCCTCAAAAACCAAGAGCTTCAGACTGCCCAAAACTCAGCTGGTCAAGGGTATTTAAAGCAATAAACCCTGGCCAAGGTGAAACCTGCCCAGCTGAACTCCATGCTCCTTCCTTCCTCAGTTGATTTCCTTCAGCAACCACTGAAAATAAACTGCCCTGTTCTCCATCCAGCTGCAGTAAGTGTTGGGAATTTTTGAAGCTGGGTTACACCTTAAATCAGATTCTTTATTTGTACCCTTGGCACAAACCACCAGTGGTAGGGTTCAGTAAAAATCAGTGTTTTCTGGCATTCAACACAAGGCTGGTCTCCTCCATTCCCCTAAAGGCTTGAATGGGTTTAAGGAAAAGATTTGTTTAGAGTCACTGAGATCAGAACACACAGCACTGAGGATGCAAGAAAATACAGATCCCCACCCAGCCACCTGCTGCCATTTCTGTTATGAAACAAAATTAACTACACTGTAGAGGTTAAATTAATTAAGAAGAGAGGAACAGGTGTCATTAAATCAGCACCTCATGGAGTTCTACTCTAGAACTTTTGGATGTTTCTAGACACTCCCCACTGCTGCCATCAGCTCCAGTTATGAGCTCTCATCTACATGGTCACTATAAAGGACCCATCTCTCTAAGTTCCTTGATATTTTCTTGGTCCTCCAAGCCCAACCTTTTAGATCCTTCTGTAAATCCCCCAACCTTGCAAATGCTTTTCCCTGCCCAGCATGCTCAGCTTACCTCAAATGCATTGCAAATCACTCACTAATCATGATTTTTTTTTTTTAGCCACAGCACAATTTAACACAGATTAGCCCCAAAACCACCTCACCTCATTCAAGCAGCTTGTTCCAAAAAAGGAAAGTGTTGGCACAAAGCAGCTTGGAGCTAAACTGCAGCTCTCCAGCCTATCCCACTGGATTTCTGTGGCCAGAGGGGAGGAGAAAAGCTGAGGGGACTGGATCACTTACGGTAGCTTCATCCTCATGAACACTCTGGCCATGAAGAAGCTCAAGAGCACACTGACAAATCCAATGAAGAGCAGGAGGAACCTGTTCAGCTTGGGGATATTTGGTGCATTGGATCGATCCAGGATGATGAATCCCAGCCCCCCCATTGTGAAGAGGAAGCTGGATGCAAGCCCTTCCATAATGTACTGCCCATTGACTCTGGAACAAATAAATGATCAATTAAAAGGAGGAAAAAAATATAGGAAAGGGTGAAGAAATAGGAAAAAAGGATCAGTTTACAAGAGACTATTTACATTTCTAGCCCCACCATTCCTGCTTCCCACAGCCACTAAACCTGTTTCTTCTCACTGGAAAAGGAGCACAGATGAAAGCAGTGAGGATGCCAATCAGAAATTCAACTGATCACTGTCCTATCATCTCCTGAAAACAAGAAATTTCATCTTCTGTTCTTTTCACTGACTTGTTCTAGTCATGGGATTGTTTTGCTTGGAGGAGACCTTCCAGATCAAGTCCAGCCATAACCCAAAGCCCCCCACTGAAGCCTGCCCCTCAAGGCCACATCCACCCCCCTTTAGACACCTCCAGGGATGGGGACTCCAGCACCTCCCTGGGCAGCCTGTCCAGGGCTTGACAACCCTTTCAGGACAGGAATTTTTCCCAGTTTCCAATCTAAACCTGCCCTGGCACAACTTGAGGCCATTCCCTCTCATGCTATCACTCATTTCTGGGGAGACCAGCCCAGCCCCCACTTCACTACAACTCCTTTCAGCAGCTGGGCAGTGAGGAGTTTCCCCTCAGCCTCCTCCTTGGAGCAGTGTCTGTTAAACGGGTTTAGAAGGATGGAGTTTTAGATTTTTAATCGAAACCGATGGAAATGGAAAATAAAACCTCCCCTCTTACCTGTAGGCCAAGAAGGCCACCGGCCTCTGGTGCCCGTGTTCGTCTGTCATCGACCCCACGCTGGGCGGCTCCACAATCACATCGTAGATGATCCCTGCGCGGGGAGAAAGCGGCGCCTTTGCCTCGCTGCGGGATCCCCCCCGCACACCGCGCTTCGCAGCGGCAGCTCCGCGCCCGGGCTCAGGGTCCAGCAGCCCATCCCGCAGAGGAACAACCCGCCCGTTAAGCTCCGTCTCCCTCCCTCCCTCCCGCCGCGGCCTCACCTCCGGTGATGAGGAAATAGGACACGACCACCAGCGCGTAGACGGTCATGGCCGAGGGCATGTGCACCCAGCCCGGCCGCTTCAGCTTGATGTTGGGGCACTCGAGCACGGCGAAGGGCAGGCGGTACAGAGTCTCCATGGCGGCGGGGGGGGCTGCGGGAGGGGAGCTGCGGGGGCACCCCCAGGGACAGCCGCACGGCCCCGCTGCTGCTCCCGCCGCGGCCGCCCCTCCGCTCCGGACACGAAGGCGGAACCGGAAATAGGCTGACGCGTCTTGGCAGGGAGATAAAACTGAGTTTTCCTTACGAGTCGCTCGAAAAGAACTAACCGAAAGTTACTCCCAGCTGGAAATAATGTAAATCGGGAAGTTTTTTTCAGCGGTAAAACATTTCGGGAAATGCAGCGCGAGGGCCGCGGGGTGAGGTACTTTTCTTACTCATCTGCCAGGACCTGAAAGCCCTGACGTGTCTTTGCCGGGCGACGCGAGGCGCGCGGGGCGGGGCCGGAGCAGCCACGTGGCCGCCGCCGGGTCCCGCCGCTCCCCGGGGCTGGGCGGTTGCGGGGCACGCCCGGGGCCCCGCACGGAGACGGACGGGCTCGGTCGAGCCTCGCTTCTGCAATCCTGCCTATGGGGCACGAGCAGCAGCTACCCCGCAGCCGCCGCTCCCCCGGGGTTGGGAGGATCCCGGAGTCCCGCGGCTGTTTGGTGGCTGCGAGAGGCGGGATGGGGAGAGGGGCCCGAGGATGAGATCCCGAGGCCTCACTGGGGTTGCTGTGTGGTTACACAGAATTATTGCTGAGGCTAGAATGGACCTTTGGGATCAGTAAGTCCATTATGCAGTGGCACAGTGAGGCACCAAGAAAAGCTTAACCCTGCAAACTACAACCACCTCAAAACGCCAGGGTGCTGATGTTGCTCTCAAAACCTTTTTTTAGTCACAGTCCCTGCAGCATTGCTCCAAGTTACTCCAAACCCTCTAAAGGCTCTCAAGACAGAGCTGGGAGTCCAGTCCAACCAGTCCTCCTTCCACCTGCTTGATTTCCCCATCAGAAGACAGCACAGAAAGCCTCCTGCTCCTGGGTTTCTTGCACCCAAACCCACTGCTGTGTTATCCAACCTCTGAGAAGCAGCTCCCCCCAGCTCTGCCTAGCAGGTGGAATGACAGGACACAGGGGAAGTGGAGCTTTCATTTATTGGGCTGAAACTACAGGTGGGATTCACTTGGACTTCTGGCTCTGTGCTTGTGCCTTCAACACTTTGACAACAATCTTCTGCTCCTCGATGAGAAAAGCTCTTTTGATTCTGGAAAGGGAGAAAAAAACCAGTTGTAATGTCATGCTTTTGAGCTTATAGCTCACATAGGTTAAAAAAAAAAAAGCTGGGAAGATTTACTATAGATGAGAAAAACAGCATTAAACTACTGACACCAGAGGTCTGCTCTGGATACTTGCTTTGTAACACACCCTTTCCCTCAAGCTTCCCAAGGATGCACAGGGTGTAGGTGCTAGTGAAAATGATTTCAGTGAGGCCCAGAAAATGCCACCTTAGTCACAGAAAGACACTTAGTAAGCCACCAATTAATACCTTTGAATCCCAAAGCATCACAGAGAAAACCACAAGCTCTAGTGATCTTGTATGAAAATACTAATGTGAGACAAAAGAACAGGACAACAAAAATAATAGAATCATTGAAGGGTAGGTGTTGGGAGGACCTCTGGAGATCAGAATCCAACCCCCCTGCCAGAGCAGGGGCACCCAGGGCAGCTCACACAGGAACAAATCCAGGTGGGGTTGGAAAGTCTCCAGAGCAGGAGACTCAGCCTCCCTGGGCAGCCTGTGCCAGGCTTTGGCACCCTCACAGGGAAGAATTTTTTCCTCACTGGGCACTCCAGAGCAGAGCCTGGCCCCTTCCACTGGACACCCACCCCTCAGATGTTTACAGACATTAACAAGATCCCCTCAGTCTTCTCTCCAAACCAAACAGCCCCAGTTCCCTCAGCCTTTCTTCACAGGGGAGATGCTCAAGTCTGTTTAGACTCCACCGGACTCTTTCCAGCAGACCCCAGTCTCAAACTGGGATTCCCAAAACTGGACACAAGCACAAAAATCAGGGATGAGCAGCCTGTGCAGCACCAAATCCAGAAACCAAGAAGAACAGAAACTCTCTCCAAAGGAGCTGCAGCAACCAGCTGCCATCTGGGGCTGACCCTGCACCCCACCGTGCCCCCATCAGCACCCTCTCCATGGCACTGCCCCTCCTGCCAGCCAAGAGCAGGCAAAGCTCTGGTCCACCTGATGGCAGCAGGGGAGGAAGTCTCCAGCAGCCAGGAGGCTGCAGTGAGGAGTCTGAGCTCACCTGTCACGGACACACTTGGCACACATGGAGCCCCCGTAGGCTCTGCTCACGTGTTTCTTGGTCTTGGAGAGCCTCATCAGCACCTTGGGGCGCACGGCACGAACCTGCAGGGAGCAGGAGGGAGAAGTGGGTCAGAAACCTCCCACCTGGGACAACAGCCACATCAGGAAAAGCTTTCCAACAAAAAAAAAAAAAAAAGCAGCAACACCTCAAGCTGATTAGTCAAGATGCAAAGTGGTGTTTTCCATTTCCATTTAAACCTGCTGCAGAATCCCCCCAGCCTAAACATTTCACAGAATCAGAGAATGATTTTGGAAGGGCCCTCCAAAGGTCA
>VYZU01063667.1:0-27721 GCA_013401355.1 Ceyx cyanopectus | reverse complement strand
ATTCTATGATTCTATGATTTTACGACTATGGGATCAGCAAGACACAGCTCAGCAAAACACTGTTCCGTATCTGTCAGACTTGGGCAGATGTCTTGCTTACTCCAGAATTCCTGAAATGGGACTAGACTCCTGTGTTAATTAAGCACCTTAATGACTCAGTCACAACAGAAGAGAATCAGTGCCAACTTGAGTGAAGCAGATACTTTGCTTGAAATTACCTGCTGATCACAAACTTGTATCTGTATTTGACCTTTGTAACACCACACCCTCTTACCAGCAGAGGTCCTTGGGGATGCTCATATTTATTTTCTATTTTTTTTGTTGAACATACTGTGAGCAGCTTGAAGGCAGCTGAATACTGTGAAGCAGAAGCTGAAATCATCATGCTTCCCTTTCTGTGGCTGCCATGACCTTGACAACCTCATGTTCTTAGGGTCCTGACAAAGAGATAAAGAAATTCAAGACTTCCCTACTTCACATGCTTAAGCTGCTACAAAGTTCTTGGAGGGAAGGGCTACATGCTGGAAACCTGCAAATCCATTTGGTAAATGGAGGTGTTCACCCCAGCTCTGCTGCTCTGAGCAAGGTTTTCATTCATTAGTTGACCTCACTGACAATAATGGCCTGAAATGCCTTAGCTGCAGCTTGAGTAGCTCTTTCCCTTTATTAAGTGCTTGATCAGCTTGTGCTTCATTTCCAGCATCAGTAGCTGATACACCCCATGCTGACCAGAGACTTGCACAAACTTTTCCTCACTCTAAGATTGTGTGAGCGTAGTCCAAATCTGGATGGAAATGACAGCTTAAAGTGCATGTGAACTCTCATTTGGGAGCTAATTCACTTTTTTGCTGATGTTGCAGCAAAACCCATCTCCCACTGTCAGAGGCATAATTTCTGTCAGGTTGTGAGTGACCTCTCGTGTCTGAGAAACATTATTATATAAAACACCCCTCAGAGCCCACATCTTTTGAGACACGCAGCACACTGTAAATGAACAAAGTGTGTTCACACACAGCTCACAGCAAGACATTCTATTCTGCATTGCAGGGTGGCCCAAGGCAGCAGTTCAGACTGGGTCTTTGATGGTGCAGATAAAGCAGAAAGTTCAGAGAAACTGGAGGACAGAATAAATAATTTTTGCATCAGTTCTGAGTGCAAATACACAACTTCATGGGTCTTTGAAGGGCACAGAAAAGAGGTGAATTGTTTGAGATGTGCAGTGACAAGATTTGCCTTTCACTGTCTTTCCCCTCTCTGGAAATGTTGAAGGCCAGGTTGGATGGGGCTCTGAGCAACCTGGTCTAGTGAGAGGTGTCTCCACCCATGACAGGAGGGAGGATTGGAACTAGATGATCTCTGAAGTCCCTTCCAACCCATTCTGTGATTCTATGAATTACCATCTTACTAGTTAGCTCTTCTTAAAATGAGAACTCACACATTTACTGTCTGAAATGTTTTGAAGTTTGCCCTGCTGTTGCTGTCACATCCATCTAAGCTGCCACTGTTATTGCTAAAAGACTTCATGTGCCTCACATTCAGTGAATGAACAAAGCCCAAAGCTAGAACATGTCTGGATAGATACTCCTGTGTCTGATCTACCTTCATAAGTAGCCCTGAAACAAAGATGCTGAGTTTTCTTCCTGGGAATAAATGGCAGATCTCAGCCAGACTATACCTGTCCAGACTATATCCCACTCCACCAGGTCTGGTGCAAAGCATCACCATATCCAGCTGCACAACCTGAGCCCAGCTGCATCTCTCAGGGAGCCTGGGTATGTGTGTCACCCTGTTGAACACAACCTCACATTCAGCCCAGATTGGGAGGCTCATGCTGCTGAAACAGGATCTGCAATGACAACTTTCTGCTTCAATGACCCTAAGTATCTGGGGATTTATCCTTGTCTGGTAAGTGCTATCCCTCTAAACTGACCTTGACAGATCACACGGATCCAGTGTAACAGAGCATTGTAAACAGGGCAATGTGCTGTGTGTAGTGGAAATCAAGAGCTTCATTAAACATGAAACAGTCATTTAATTAAAGCAAGTCAGACTTGCAGTCCAGATGGGAGTGGTGATGTAACTGCCATCACAACTTATATTTTCTATTCAAATGGGGTCACCCCCAGAGAAGCTGCCCCTGTAGAGGCAAGTTGGACACTGGAAGAAACCTACAAGTGCAGATGCCCTGGGCAGGAGCTGAATCCCATTGTGCATGCTGACATTTCTGATGGCCATTAGCAGGTGTATTGAACCCCTTGATAGCAGGTGCTGACCAATGTCTGATGGCTTCAGTTTGTAACCTCCCCCCTTCTATTTTATTTGTGAGATCAATGCTGAAATGCATGGCCTGGGCCTGCAGCTCCCCCCTCTTCTGCCAGTCTTTCCTAGGACTGGAGAGCCCAAACTTTTGCAGTAAACTGTATTCAAGATGAGTTTAGCTCCTTGTTAGCCACCTACAATGCTAATCATGCAGATATGTCTGCACTAATAACAGACAGTTAATGGGCTGTCTAAACCTGCCTAGGTCCCTTTCAAGGATGAAGTTTGTAATAATAACAAAAGCTGAAGCAATTCACAAGGTTGGGGCAGTGGCAGTTTGTCAAATGCTCTTTCCTCATTGAGAAACTGGGAATTGTCTGGGCAGATGGGATCCAAACTCCTCCTCTCTCTTACTGCTCAGTTTCTCAGAACTTGGTCTGAAGACAGCAGTGTGCCCTGCTTTGATATCATTACTTTTCCCTCCTGTTGTCTTGCCTGAAGAAGTTGCTGGCAAGTCAAAATAAAATGTAGAAGAGGCAATATTGAGTTTTGTTATTTGCACAGTACAACACTCAATTTTTTTTGTCAGATGCAACAAAATGCTTGCTCTGAATTCTTTTCTCTTATATTTCATAATCCTACCCAACTTTGAGTTAGGAAGTTTAGCATCTAGTGAAGTTCTCTAATTCCTACATCTTAAGAATGAATGACTACACAAAACCCTTTTGGTTTGTCCTCATCATTGTACAGAATAAACATGATAAATAGACAAGATGAATGATGACATTTGGAAGAACAAGTTCACACTAAGCTCCTCACCATCTTCCACACATGGTTAAATATAGGAAAGGCTTTCCAAAGGACAATTCTTGCCAATATTTGGTATATTATCCCACTGATTTAATGTGTTTCAAAAAGAATAAAACTTAAAGTCTGTGTCCTGACAGAAATAAGATTTGCCTTCTCATTCAAATTTAAAATATCTACTACAAAAAACAGCAATTAAGAGCTGCAACCTCTCGATGTACAACAGAAAATCATGGAATTGAAGATAGAAAACCAGATACAGATATAAAGGGTGTCTTTTCCAGCAAATGAAATCAAGGTGGGTGGTGGCAGGAAGGCAGAAAAAGGCCACTCACTGACTGCCAGATGAGCTGCATGGCACTGGGACTGCCGCAATATGCTGTTCCTCAGTGGGGTGGTGGCCCTAACAGCATCTTCCAGGGTGGCAGAGCCAAGGCTGGATCCATCTCTGGGGAGTTCCCCATGCCTGACCACCTTGAAGCAATAGACAAATTGCCTCCTCCATTGGCTAAATACAGTGGCACAGCCACACTCAGTCTGTGTCCGCTCAGAGAAGGGCAGAGATGTCACCACTGTGAGGGACCTCATCCCTGGGCATTGCTATTGACCCCCAAATCCACCTTGATTTTTGATAGTCCCAGCAGCATCCAGGTTTTCTCACAAGAAGTGTCCAGGGACATTCAACAGTTCTTGTTCTGTCAGAGCTACTTGTTCAGGGCTAGAAGAAAGTGACTCATTCTTTGAACTGCTGAGTTGTGTCCCAGGAGGTGAAATTAAAGCCAGTATGGATAGAAGGGCTGGGTATTCAGGGATACCAGCTTCTCCCATGATTCTGTAGGTTGAGTGGGTCCTGAGCTGTTGCCAGGAATACCAAACAACCTTTAGTTTCTACAGCAGAGAGTGATGCTGGGAGTATTAATGGAAGGAAATAAGGACTTTGGTGGAAATGTCTCTTCTGGGGGGAAGCAGTTGGTACAGGCCCTGAGAAAGTTTGGCATCCTAAAAAAGGACCTGTAAGAAGAAGGAGATATTGAGGGAAAATGGTCCAGAAGAAGACTGCTCCTCATGGAAACTCAGCACCACTTACTGACCCTCACCCTGGTGAGAACTCAAGACTAAAATCTTCCTGACACATCACCATGGGACAAAGGGAGAGAAGCAGAGGACAAAGTGCACAAGGATATGGCACTGAGACATTTGGGTTAAGAGACTTCTGGATTTCCAGAGGAGTCAGTATGTCCTGGTTGGCATGCTGTGTGACTTGAGAACCACGGTTCATTAGGATTAATTAAAAGAGAAGCTGCTGTTTGTCTGTTCCAATAGCTTATTGATTTGCTGTGCCAAGGAGTCAGCAAATTCTATAGGAGAGACATGAAAAAAAATGTTAATTTAAAAAAAAAATAAAAGGGGAAAAAAGGAAAAGGCAAGAGACTGCCCATCTCCTAGCTGTGAACTTTTAATTGCTCTTTGCTGTCAAATGCCTGCTTAAGAAATTATTAATCCCATTAAATACCGAATAAAGACAATATATGCCAAAGGATATGAGCTGCTAATAAACTGTAATAACTAATTACAGTCACCCATTTATTTTCACTTCACTTTAAATTAAGTGTCTTGGCTACTTAATTGTGCACAGCAACTCCCTCCCTTGATGGAGAGGCAAATGTGCCAGACAGAGCTCAGGTCCGATGTCTCTGGGTGCTTCAAGGGCCTCGAGTGCTAATTGCCTGGAGAAGTTTCATCAAATTAACTGCAAATGGTGGCTTAAAGCCCTTGAAATTTCCTTCGTCTCAGCTCTGAGCAGCCATGGAAAACAAGATTTGGGAGTGTGAAGGAGGTTGGGGAACAGCTTTGAGATGCATGCACAGAGGGGATTGCTGGGTTTTAATGAAGGACCTCCTGGTGTCAACAAAAAGGCCTGAGCTGTTTCTGGTTTGTCAGGATGATTCAAAGTCCACAAAGGACACCTGGGAGTCTTGCCCTCCTCACAGATGAAGCTATGCTAGAGAAACAACAGCTGCTTATGGTCTGGGGAACAGGACAAACCCATTAAATGTTGCCCACAAACCCTTCTGGAGTGGTTTTCTAATCACAAATTTCTGCTATTTCCCACCAGATGTAAGAAGAGATCATCTAATTAGATCTAGAAGATCTACCTCTGCTGCCAGGGTGTTCAGTGAACAACAGACAGTAATTGTCCTGCCCACCCTCACATGGGACCTCTTCCCCACATGTCCCTTGATTGAGGAAAGCCACTGAAATTCAGTATGAGCCATGTTGTGATTAGTTTTAGTGCCTGGTCTTGTTCTTTATATTCTATCTTGCTGATGGGACTCCCTGCACTGACTCTGGAGTGGCTCTTATCACTCTGAACCTATGTGATGATCACTGGGCAGTTGGCTAAGCCTGCTACTGCTGTGGGATCTGCTCTGCTTACCTTGCTTGGGTGCTGTGGGACTGTGTTCCCTCATTCAGGACACTCTCCCCACCTGCTTTGCTGCCACTCCTGGCTCCCAGATTGTTACTTCTCATGAGGCAGCCCCATTCTCACTACATATTGTCACTTGCAGATAGCTCTGAGCTCCAGGAAACTCCTGGTGAGGACTTGCCCTGCCGTCTGAGCAGGCAGCACCCTCCAAAACTCTTTACAGGGCTCAAGTATCTTTGCTTCTCTTGTTCACCAGGGGTCTAGCAGGTCTAAGCAACCATTTTTCTCATATGGCTTTTTCATTTGCTCCCAGGCAAACTGCAGTATCATGTAAAATAGAAGATGTTTCTAAATGCACCTAACCAGTGCTGTGAATCTTACCTGCTCACTGAAGCACTCTCATCATCCACTGCATGTGCTGCCCAGACCCTGGCTTCTCATCATCACAGTTTCAGGAATTTAAATTTCTTTCTAAAAAAGATTTTAGATGGGAATCATCAGCTTTGTTTATTTTCCTGAAAACAGAAATGTAAGACTCTCTGTGGGGTAAGGAAATCTGCTCTAATGGAGCATGAGCTCCACCATCTGAAGCAGTTCATGACACAGGGAGAAGTTCAGTGTGGGGTGGAAGGTCCTTTCCCTGTGCTCATGCTCCTGGTGCAGCTGTTGTGGCTCACAGGAGTGAATGAGATACTGCCAGTCATCTGCAGAGTTTGAGGGCACCAGGATAAGGTGAAGGAGTTAGACCAAGCCAGGCTCTTCACAGGACTGGCCACAGGCTAAGCTCTGGAGCGAGCAATAGCCCCAAGTACTAGCAAAGCCTTTACCCATGACTGACTTTAATGCCCTGATCTTCCCAACTCTTCAGTGTCCTGCATTACCACAGGGTAAAGGTAAACCTCCAATTGTCACTGCAGTCTTAGGAGAGCAGGGATAAATCATATGTTTTATTGGTGGGGCTGGAGAATCTCCTCAGCCCCTGGGATGGGGTGACATTCCTCTCATAAGTTACACAGGAGTGGGGATGGAGGGTGGTACTGACCCTGTTAGAGAGGGAGAATATAAGGGCTCTATGTCTTACCTTCCTGTGATGAAGAACACTTTCCCATAGCTATGCTAATGCTTGGCATAGTGTAGAAAAGATACAGATATCTCTTCGGCTCAGGTCCTGCAGGTGAGCCATTCTTCTCTGAAGACCAGGCTGACAGACATTGTCTGGAGGCAGTGAGCAGATCTGAGAAGACATGGGAACACCATTAAGGTGGCAATGAGCTGAGACTGAAAAAGGAGCTGAGCTTGGGATGAAACTCCAGACAGCAGCAGCCTAGCTGTGAAGCTGAAGGAAGGGTCTCCAGAGCTGGGGATCAGCACCTGCCTTCTGCTAATTACCTTTGAATCGCCCCAAACTCATGACAAAAAGTTGTAAGGTAGAAATAAAGTGTAATTAGAAAGTCCAAATTTAGGTAACCCAGTTTCAGCATGTCAGCAGAGCCCTGAGAAGTCTCTTCCTCTGCCAGGCAGCATTCCAACTGTCAGAACATCTGACCAATGTCACCCTGGGGGATCAGGCTTTCATGCAAGAACTCTTCATCCTAAAATTTCCTCCACAAAAAAAATGATATAGGCTTGGGAACACATATCTTCAGAGACTCTCCCTTAAAGTTCCTACTTGAGTTAAGTCCTTTTCATGTCTTCCCCAAGGATTTCTGTTAATGAGTTAGCCTCTTTGAGGTGCCCAGAGCATGGAATATGGAGCCAGCCTCAGGATGGGGGCTGAGGGGCATCTCCCATGGTATAGGTGTCTCTGGCACAGACATCACTGAGCCCATTGCCTTCAATTCCCTTTGGAGTCTCACAAGGGATGGGAGTGTTGAGGCTGCAACTCATCTGACCTACAGCTGTTGGTTTGTATGTCAAGATCTGCAGCAGGGCTGGGTGGATTCTGTGAAATGCTGGCCTTGCATTTCACAGGGGCACTACTCACCCACATCACAAGGCTGACACAATGACAACTAGTCTTTCTGGGGCTATGGCAGGTTTGGCATGTAAAACCTCTAATCCAGGTTTGGAGGGATACTGTGACAACATTTCTGTTCAAGAACATTTGTGCTTCTTTCCTCACTATAACTTACGTCATAAAGCATTAGCTTACTGCAGGTCCTAAATTGCATGTTGTGTCTAAATGGGGAAAATAGGAAAGAACATAAGCTCTAGCAAGATGAATGTAAAATCATAATAAGGCAGGCCATGAAATATTTTGTGGAACAACTTGCTAACAGTTTAAAAAACACTAATAAATCCTTTTGAAACACATCAGCAGCAGGAACACTGCCAGAGAGTCTACAAGGCCAGTAAATGAATGAAGAATGAAAGGAACAGCTCAAGGAAGATAAGGTTAGAGCAGAAACACCAAATTAATTCTTCATATTGATGTTTGTGATGGAAGAACTTAGTGAAGTTCTAGCACTGGCACTTTCCTGTATGGGATATGAATATGATGAGCTGTCTCAAAGCAATGAAGAGTTACAAATCTCCATTGGGGTTTGAAAATGGCAGGCTCATGGATAAATATGATGAAAAGGAAAGGCACCTGCACAGTGTTTATCAGGGGAAGTGACATCTTTCAGAACCATTAGTGGTCTCTGAAGGAGAAAAGGAAGGGTGTGAAAGATGTAGAAGGGTGACTTGATCAATGCACTGTACATAGATGATCCTAAACTTTTAACAAGATCAAGTAGAAGTAGGTGTAGAACTAGGGAAATACAAAGAATGTGAAGGATGTCCAAAAAACATACTGTGATCTCCACAGGAGAAAGAGAAAACCCAAAGTGTTTCCTACCTCTTCCCATGCCAGATTAGGATCAGAAAGTTCCAGTGATGTCTGGACATCATGGATAGAAGAGAAGTTCTGCACAAGAACTCAGATAATTGTAGATGGGCCTAAATTATTTGCCAAGGAAAATCATCACACCTGATTTGGTTCTGGGTTCTTCTGAGGAAAGAAAAATCATTATTCTAGTCATACATGTCTGTTTTAGTGTGACTGAAAAAAAACTCAAGTTCAAGCCTCTTTTTTCATCAGCTTTACAGTATAATCCACAGAAAGGTGTCTTAAAAAGTAAACAGTGGATTGATGAAAGCAAAAATTCAGCATGACTGGAGCCTTCTAGTGGGTAGACACTGTGCTTATATTGACTTGTACTCCATAAGTGAAGGGGAAAGCTACACTGCAGTGGCTGCAAAACAATTCTGTGCTTCATTACTTCCCAAAAGATATAAATTGGCTGGTTTCTTTTTTTGTGGACTGTCATTGTTTTGCTACAAGGTCCTGAAGAACCTTCACTTAAAGTGTTTTCTCAAGGTGTGTCTTACTAGCTTCACCCAGTGACCCCTGTGCTGTAGATACAGAAGTTAATTCTTGTCCATCTCCTCTGGGTAGCTCTGGCTTTTAGAGACATCCGTTTCAGCTTGGCACTTTTATAGCCTGAGAAAACCCAGGTTACTCTGCTGTTACAGGTATGGAAGCCTTCCTGCATCTTTCATATTCTCTGTTGCTCTTTGAACTTCTTCCAGTTGTGCTGTAATCTCTCTTACAGAATTGCAAGCTTTGCTATAAATACAGGAGTTCTCTCCCATGCTACACTGGCCAGCTCAGAGCTCACCACTTACATGTGAAGTTTGGATCATTTTTCCTCAAGCAGATGACTCTACAAATATTTCCATAGAATTTCAGCAGCCCTTTTACTGTACAAATTATCAAATCCATCTGTAATTCTACCTAGTCAGTCCTTGTTCATTACCTTAAGTAAATCAGTGTCTCCAAAACAATCACAGAATTGTTTTGTTTGGAAGAGACCTTTACGATCATTAACTCCAAACATTAACCCAGCACTGACAGGTCACCACTAAACCATGTCTACATATCAGCAAATTTAACTTCAGTATTCAACTGTTTTTTCCAGGTATTATAAAACTAAGTTTGTGAAGATCAATGAGGGCCCAAACCCAGATTTCCTAAGCCTTATGGAGAAATGAAAACTTGGCACTTAGAGACAGGGCTACATGGAAAAAAAGTAAATTATCACCAATGCTTTATTGTCAGCAAAGTCCTTCAAAGTCAAAAAAAGGTGGAATTCATAGCTGGTATAACAGGCAGATTCTGTGATGTTAGGAGCAAACAATCCCAGTCCAGAATGGAACCTTTTGCCAGAGAGAGTGATGTGCCTCCCCCTTTCCCACTCCCCAGCCTCTATCTGTGCTGGTCTGACAGCCTTTGTTTGGAAGGACTTGATAACTGCTATTTCACATTCAGAAACTTAATTTGATGCATTTCATGTGTGTAAAAGTGGAACGTTTCATTAAAATCAATCTCTGGTACAAAGAGTTTAAAACAAACAGGCAGTGGGATGTTACAGGAATCAATTACTCTCTTTTGTCGACAAGGAGGGAGCAGGGAGCAGTGGGTTTGGTTTGTGACAGTGACAATTCACAATCAGGATTATGAAATACCCTCTAGCTGGCTTCTGCCATGAAACAAGTTGTCAGTGGAGGTTTTAGTGACATGGGAGGCTCAAAAAGAAGAGCTGATGGAAAGCTGGCAGGTTTTCCCCAGGGAAATTTCTAAGTGAGACAAAATTGTCAAATGCTCCACATTTAAGTTTCCAAGCAACAGCTGGAAAACAAAATCAGCACTTTTCTTTTGAAACGGGATGTGTTTTGTGTTTGCTTTAGTCTTTGCTTTCAAATGGTAAAGTTCAAGTTTTGTGTTGTGTCCTCCATGCTCCTCTCAGTGAGAAAGCCACAGAAGCAACAGGCAAATAAAGCAACTTGAAGAAATAACAAGTTTTTCCTCATAAAAAGACACATTCCAAATAACTCCTAAACCCATTTTGCACTTTTGAGAGCCTGTAACTTTCTCTTTTCAAGAGGTACTTTCTTCACAGCCAGACCAACAGAAAGTAGAGGCATATGATCTCATTTTCTATTTGAAAAAAAAAAATAAATCAAAATTGAAGATCTAGAGAAAAAGAAAATCCATGAAATATTTTGCTTGGCTTCTCCCACCAGACTTTTTAAACTAAAATACATACAATGGAAATGTTTGTTAGTCACAGTTTCTGGAGAAACTGTTTCTAACAAATCCCAAAAACCTGAACAAAACCAACATTAAAACCCCAGGAGTCATTTCACACAAATAAAATCTTATCTGTACAAAAAGCTGGGTCTGTAAAAGGAGAGGAAAGCCCAGCAGAGCATGCCTTAGAAAAGAAAAAATATTTTAAAATCTACTGATTAATTGCTGTTGTTGTCCAACCCTAAGAAGTGCTGATGCTGCAGCTCACTTGTTGGGCGAGTTAACCAGAGTGGTCTGGAAACATCTATAGAGCTTGGAACCCGATGGAGGCTGCACAGTAACATGGTTAACCCATCAAAGTGCTGTCACCTTGTTTGTCCCAGCCCCATTTTCTCTTCCTGCCTCCTCCAGTGCCTTGGAGATTTATTCTGACACCTCCTCTCTCCACCCTCCACCTCTTCTCAACTCCTGCTCCAGTATGGTCTCTCCTAGGCCTCATGTGTGCCTCAGTTTCCCCCACTGAGCTGCCCTGCCCCATCTGCCCCTCTCTCACACACAATTCACCAGCCCATGCAAGTTGTCCTTTGCCCTCTTCTCTGCTGCTAACTCCAGTGCTCTGAATACCTGCCCTCTCTCCCACTCCATTGACTCTGCATTTATGAAACAGCAGATTTTCTTCCTCCTGATGTGCGTGGTCTCTTTGCTGGTGATGGCACAAGGCAGGTGTTCCTGCCCTACTGTCACACTTTGGTTTCCAGGCACGAGTTGACCACAGCATGATGCCTTGAGCCAACAGCAACATTCTTGGGACATTTACCCTTTTAAGTGAAGGGTTTGTTGTCAGGATCTGAGGGGGCTCTGATGTTTTAATTTTGGATTAAGCATTCAGCTGTAACAGCTACAGAAAAATTACTAACTTCAAGCCTGATAGTATCGCCCTGGGACTGTAATTATGATGTTCAGAAACAAAGCAGTAGGCAGCACAAACTGCTGTGATATTGTGCTTTGCTTTTTTCCTGTTCAGGGATACTGCTGCTGCAATTCATCTCCTGCTAACTGGGGCCATGCTGGGGAGCATCCACCCTGTTTCAAGAGCCTACAGGAGCCAGGGGTCCCAGGAAGCTGAGTCAGGGATGTCTCTGGTAATGCAAGTGCTACATATCCTGAGGCCACCACCATTCTTTTCATAGTCATGGATGCAGTTACCTGACAGCAGAACTTTCCTGTGTCTGGAGAAAATTATTGGATCCGTCTTCACAGCATAAGAGTTCCCCATGGTCCTGGGGCTGTAAGCACTGTTGACCCTTAAAGAAAGAATGATTCTTGCAGCAGTCATGTGGGATTTAGTGGAGAAAAACAGAGAATGGTTTCACAGAGCTGTTGTAGATCAAGCCCCTCTTACATAAGAACAGTGGGATTTGGGATCCTAGATGCCTCCCGTGGCTTTAGACCTTCAGCATCACAGAATCTGTTAGCCTGGAAGGGACCTCTCAAGGTTAAGTCCAATCCCTCCCAGCTCAGGCAGGGTCAGCTACAGCAGGGGATCCAGGACTGTGTCAAGCTGGGGTATGGATATCTCCACAGGTGGAGACACTACAACTTCTCTGGGCAACCCCTGCTAATGTTCAGCTACTAAAAGGTAAAAAACCTTTTAGTGTGCACTTGTGTGTGTTGAGAGGGAATTTTGTTTTCACTTTGACCCGCTGCTTCTTGTCTTGGCAGTGGGGTCTCCTGAAAAGTCTGACTCCCACTTCTTCATTCTCTCCCACTGAGCATTTATACACCTTGAAAAAGCGCCCCTGAGCCTTCTCTAGGATGTGCAGCTCTCCAGCTACTCCTTATAGGAAAGAAGTTCCAATTGCTCCATCATCTTTATCAGCCATGTTCAAAAACAAAGCTTTCACCAAAGCTGCCAAGTCACTTTCTGAATCCAAATCAAAGAGGAAAAAGGGATGGAAGAATTAATATAACATGATGCTTCTCCATCTTTTTATTTCAACAACTTTGTCTACAAAGTGGTTGAAGGTTCAAGATCCTACTGATATGCATGTAAATGTTTGCTATTATTCCCCTAGCTCAGAATAACCCTCAGCAAAACAAACATGCTGAAGTTGGGTGGACAACTCAGCATCTACAAACAATGCTGAGAGAATTTGGACCAGTCTCTCCTCGGGGGTACCTCCACCCTGCCCACAGAGGCATTTTGTAATGGTGTGGGAAAACAGAATAAACAGATAATTGTATTTGCTCTGAAGGGAATACATTTCCCTCAAGCTCTTGAACAATGTTCCAACATGGCCTGGAAACAAGGGCCAAAAGTTATCTGTTTTTTAAAGGCTTATTTCTGAAAAGAATTGTACACCACAGTAGTTTCACTACAGGGGACTGGCTCTGATGTGAGGAGTCCCCTCTGGTCTCATGTTCCTTCATCCTCATAGTGCACGATGCTCTGTGCAGTGCTAATGAGCATTCATTTAACTGAGTGATATTTGCTTCTTAATTTGTGCATGTTACTGTACTCTCCTCTAAGGTTACTGAAGGACTGTGGGGTTTTTTTGTCAAACTCATGTCCCACACTCAGTGTAAATAGCACAAGGTATCTCAGCTTCCATGTTTCTACCTCAAGTCCCCAAGTTGACTCATAAGGTGGAAACTTGTGTCCCAAATGCCATATAGCAGACTCGGATTTGATTGATTTATAATGTACTTGAGAGAATTGCCTTTTTCATAGTTTCACTGAGAAGTCCAGAAGTGACAAATATGATCAAAAATTTAACACTTAAATATAAACAGCAAATACATAAAGACACATGGAAGTGCATGCATTTGTGAAGGACTTAGAAAAGTAAATAACACATATTTATGGTTTAAAATAACAACTTCACAGCAAATACCAGCATTTTGGGAAATGGGCTCATGATATACAGGAGCTGTTGGAAATAATACTGCCCTCTATTTCAAGTAGTCCACAATAGAACAACAAAACCTGGTGTGTTGTTTTGTTTGGTTTTGTCTCTATTCTCTGTGAAGGTCTCACCAGTAGTAATTTTTTTCCCCTGGGGCTTGTCTAATGGCTACCCTCATGTTCTACCTGCCTTTGTCACCTGGCCCAGCAGTATAATCAGAGCAGTCTCCACAGATGCATCATCCAGAGGAATGTCACATAAAAGGGTCACATAAAAGGGTCACAGCAAGCATGAGGATGTTATTCTTTTCTGTGACAGAGAGAACAAGGCCTTCTGTCAAAGCACAACATTGCACAGTGTTCAGAAAATATTTAATTTTTTTTCTGCCAGATTCACCTGAGGCTGGTGGACTCCATTCAAAGCCAAACACCTTCCCCCAGCCAATGAATAGAAAGCAATGATAGAACCAAGTGTCCTTTTGTGTGAATAAGAGCTTCACCTCTCTGAATGCTCAAAGCATTGCTCCTCTTCTACTCATATTTCTGCCACCCTTGTAAAGAAAGCTCTAGCCAAGGGAAGTGGCTGGAAGAGCTGGCTGGAAGAGCTGACAGAGAAGCTTGTAGGACCTTGCTAAGTATCACACTGCTATTGTTACTGCTGCCTATTAGGGTGTGATGCCTACAACTCAGTCCTTTAGCTGGGAATTTACCTGGGCTCAACACAAGAATCTGTTCAAGGCTGCAGCATGTGTAGGGTTGTGTCCTTCCAGCACCCCTTGACTGTCTTATAGTCACCACTGGTCAAAGCCACTGCCTGAGGGCACCATGCTATTTTGTTTTGTGAAGAGTTAGTGAAGCATGCATATTATGCTTTCTGCATAAAGGTTGTGAGAGGTAGAAAAGACTTATCAGCAACTGTTCACCCTAGTCCCTAGATTGAGCTTGTAGAAGATAATTTCCTCTGCTGAGATCTCCATGAGAAATAAGAGAATCAGCTCTGGTGAACCCTGGGAGCAGGGTAAGAGTCTAAGCTTTAGGTCAGATGGACCCACCTGAGCCAGAGTCTGAAGTTAGACACTTGAGCCTGGGCCAACCCACTACCCACCAGTGAAGACACACACCAGCAGAGATCAGCTCATCTCTGAGGGCAGGAGACTCACCCTATCATGGTTCAGCCTCTGCCACCATCTAAACACTCCACAGCTGCTCACCCACTGCTTCCCCCAGCACAATCCACACCTCCTCCTGGAGAATGGGAAAGGGAATAAGAAAGAAGGAAAGGTGACACCCCAGGGATTGAGATAAGAACAGTTGAACAAGACAACACAAAAATATCAAAACAATACTAACAAAGATGTGAACAAAATGACATATACAGTGAATAAACAGCTTCTACCTGTGCACAAGATGCCACTTCCCCTGGTCTGGCCACACTAAAGGAGATTGAAAAGCGATTGCTCCAGCCCCTCCCCTTATATAGGGTTATGACTCAGTAAGCCATCATCCTATTGGCTGGTTCAGTTGTTTATTTCAGCTGTGGCCCCTCCCACTTGCAGCCCCTCCTACCTGATTGAATTATCAGCTGCTGGTGATAATTAACCCCAACTAAGCCAGGACACACCTCCTGGACAGCCTCACTCCTCCTTGCTGAAGGTACAGGGAGCTGAGGAAATTGAGGTCGATGGCAGATGTTTTCTTCTTAGACAGCAGAAATAGTGAGGTGAACTCAAGATGATTTCCAATGCAGTGAACATGCTCAATGGTATTTCAAAGAATCTGATCACACCGTGATGTCAAGCTAAACAGCTTTAGGACCTGAACAACTGTGCCTCACAAGCCACGCTTATTATGGTAAATCAGAATAATGCTCTTGAGATATAATGTGTTTACCTCGTGGCAGCAGGTAGTAAACTTCTGGAGAACTAAGTGATTCATAGCATTGAATCCACCTGAGGATGATAACAGCCTTTAGTGCAACAGAGACCTCCCTGGAAGTTAATCTGTTGTTTAATTGTCATCCTTGGGTAAAAGTGTTAAGAAAAATGCTGCCACCTTTTTAGCTGAAAATGTTGTGAGATTTTTAATAGCCATGAAGATGAATGAGGGAAAGCTTTAGCTTCTCTGGGCTTGTTTGCTGCATTTAGAAACAAAAATCCTGAGCCATGAAAAACTGGTAAATATCTCTCCCTCTGCACCCAGTTGCCAGCCAACTCATTTTGCATCTGAAGAACCACAGCTGAGCTCCAGCACTGAGCTAGGAAGATTCTCAACACCAGTACATGCCTCAAGGTCAGCCTTTGCCCTGAGGTTGTGTATTTTAGCCATATGGGCAAGCTGCCTTTACCAAGGAGAAAGGTAAAAGAGCAAGCAGAAGCTCACAGCTGAAACCATCCTGGTGACATGGATGACAGGGAAACGTCATAGCCCAGACTCCTTCCTGGTGAACTGTCGCGGTTTGGGGTCAGGGCAACCCCCAGACCGATAACAGACCGCTCTCTTTTAACCCTCCTCCCTCCCCAAAGGGGAGAGAAAAGGAATAAGGGAGAGAGACTTAGTGATTAGAAAAAGGAACTAAAACAATTTAATTAAAAAAATGAAAATGAAGTATATACAAATATGTACAAAGCCAGTACCGAACCCAACCTCCCCCCGATGGTAATTACGTCACCCTCACGGACGCTGTGGAGGAGCTGGACTCTGGCACCGGGTCTCGGAGCGAAGAGAAGAGCCAAAGCCAAAGGGGTAGACCGGAAGCGAAGAGGGACGAGAAGGGCCGGAACAGGGCGAAGAAGGGACCAAAAGGGCGAGCGAAGGGCAATAAGGGCAAAAAGGGCCAAAAAGAGAAGGACTCCCGAAGAAGAAGGGGCAAAACTTCCGGACCCCCGAGCTTATATACTGGATATGACGTGTATGGGATGGAATACCTCGTTGGTCAGTTTGGGGTCACCTGTCCTGTCCGCTCCTCCCCGCAGGTGTGGTCTTTCACTTTCTGCACCCCCCAGTGCAACACACAAACTCTAGCAATGGCCTTGGTTTTGCATTCCATCCCTGGCAGTAACTGTAAACATGAGGTGTTATCACTGTTAGAAGCAGACACTGTCTGCAAAACATGCTGCTAACTCTAGAAAGTGCAGTTAGTTAGAAACCTAAGCTGAAAAGTAAAATCACTGGACAGAATTTGCTTGGTTTTCACCCAAACCAGGACATGAACAGAGCAGGGCTGGGTGTATCAGTCAGGGCTTAGGGCAGGGACTATATCTGGGCAACCCATGGATGCAAGCAGTGGAAAAAACTCTTGTGATATGAGGTTGAGGGTTAGTCTTCAGGCCTGGGGCTAACCATGGCAATGTGGGGAGCTGTGCCCCAAGAGAAAATCCAACCTCTTTAAGCTGCTGTTAATGTGTCAGAGTGCTCACCTGCTGCCAGCAGTAACTGAGGCTCATGGTCCAGTCTCTCTGGAAAGACCAGTGGCCCTGGGTAGGTGGAAGCAGACACATAAACTCTGGGTCAGCAGTATGACAGGCAGCTTCAGCCTAGAAGATGAGCACTTGCATGAGATGTGCTGAACCCAGTTTCTTCTCTCTGTTCCTCAGGAAGATTCATTGCTATGGGCTCCAGTTGTTTGTTCAGAGCATCCAAAGAGGATTCTGTTCTGCTTTGATCGCAATCTGCATATTCCTGAATCCAGTACCAGGATCCAGCCCCTGAGCACAGCTCCCATCTGCTGCAGGGCCTCTGATGGGACTCTCCTGGTGCTTTCCCCAGCATCAGTGGTGATGGTGTTGTAATTACCACTGAGGTGGGAGGTTGGGTTTGATACTGGTTTTGCATATATTTGTGTATATATATTCAATTTTTATTATTTTTATAATTTTAATTCAAGCTGTTCTAGTTTCCTTTTCTAATTTCTTTCTCACTTATTCCCTTTCTCTTTCCCTTTGGGTAGGGAGAGGGGTTAACAGAGAGCAGATGTTATAGGCTTAAGGGGCTGTCCTGACCCTAAACCCTGCCTACAGAGGCATGACAAGTCCCAGATACCCCAGTGTTGTTGAAGCTGATAGCTGCCAATATTAGTCATCTTTGCCTCCTCTCTCTGCTCCATTTACAACAAACCCTTTTGTCATCTCCTCTCAGACAGGCAGCAATTGCACTTAAGCAAGAAAAGGAAGCTTCATGCTGTCTCTCCCTGCACAGGAACAGAGGCACAGGATGGCACACCAGGCTTGGGAGATGTCAGCACAAAGTAGACCTTTAGGATCCCTTGTCCTACAGCACTAAAAAACTCCAATTCAGTTCCAGAGTGACCCTCAACACTGCAGGGATAGAGGAGGGTTTAGATACAGGGAAGCAGAAGGACATGTTGGAGACTCAACACATTAAACAAGGGAGTACTGAGTGCTAATTAAACTATGAAAATGCTGGTTTTGTAAGGTCTGGCTTCCTCCCATCTAATTGAGCAGCACAGGAATTTAAGAGGAAAAAGTTCTGTCCTCTCAAGTGCATCATGGTGGATAAGACTTCAGACTCTCAGGGCATCTCTCTTACAGCACCTATAGCTTCAGTGCATTGCTTCAGTAGAGAAAACCTAGGTCCAGAGTAAAAAGTACAGTTTTTAAGACTCTGCAATAGAGACAGTCTCTAAAACATGATGTCATTCTCATTCCTCAGGTCTTTAGGACACTCTCTGCAGGTCGTCTTGGGACATACCATTGTGAAGAGAGAGTTTTGACCACTGAATTAGAGAAAGACAGCATCATCTGGGACAAATGAACTGGCAATGATGGGGTGGAGTCTGGAAGAGAAGACAAGCACCCACATCTGGTACTTGAACCTCAGGACCTTAAATCCCTGAAGGAAGAGCAGAGCTATAGAGCTTCCGTGGCCCAGGAAATGAAAGTCAAGTTCTGTCATGTGGCTTGTATTCAGACATAATTACATCCTTCTTTTATTTTTGACTTAATGAAAAATTCAAATGGGTTGTGGCTGCTGCCCACATCTTTGAAGTGACAGGACAAGCTGGAATCTCCCTGCTACCTGCTGCTAGAGGCACGTGGCAGAGGCTGATGGGAACATCTTTGCCATGGGCAGAGCCAGTGGGAGGAGGAACTTTAATTTCCCCATAGGCTTAGCTCTGCAGAAAATCCTCTCTCCCCTTTCCCCTACCCTACCTCTCTCCAGAAGACACTGTAGGCTGTGAAAATGATGAGGACAATAAAAAGTGTTGCTCAATTATCCTGTATAGGAGTTGATGTAATTCCAGCCCATAAGCACAGAGTGCAGAGCCTCCTGTGTCCCATAGATTAACACAGTGTACGTTACACGTGCTGCAGAGAAGATTAGGGAATCAAGAGAGATGAAGGGACCAGCTTTTATTTAATCTAATAGTTGTTCTACCCAATTTCCTGCATGCTCTTTTGATTTTCAGTAAGCAGGCAGTAGAGATCAGCTGGGTTTTTAAAAGCTTGTCGACACAATTCCTGATAAATAAAGATGAGCTTCTACAAGAAAATGTTCTATGGGAAACAAAGCAGATGGTACCCTGGGATCATCTGGCCACAGGTACAGGAGCAGGGGAAGGATGACAGGGAATAAATATGCAGAGCCTGGAATCCAGTATTTTCAATCATAAGAGGCAAGAGGAAGAATATGAAGAGCTGTAGAAAAATAACTGTAAAAATTAAACCATGAAAGGATGTGAGCACTACATTGAAGGGTAGGGATGCTCAGTGTTTCTCAGGAGCATAGTGCTGTTTAATGGCTTCTTACTCCTTCCTGTGCCACCAGGGGAGCACCCTGCACCAATACACTCTTCAGGCTGTACACACAAACTGAGTCCTAACAGCAGCTGGAGGGTTGATTCAGATGTTTAAGTGCAGATTGCTACATAAAGCAGCTCAAGTCCCAAGTTGGTTAATACTAAATTGTAATGGGATAAACATCTTGCTCTTTCTCACCCAAGCCAGGAGGCAGGGGGAAGTGGGAAGACAGGACCAAAAGCTGACTATAAGGTTTCATCTGCTCTAGAAGGGTCCATGGGCTTTGTGCCTCACTTGGAAGTGTCTATGTCCTGTGTGCCTTTCTTCTAGAACTGGCCCCTTGTTGCTCCAGAACCTCTACAAAGGTGCTAGGTCCTGAAGGGTGCTGGCAGGACATTCTCATGGGAAGGGGTAAGTCACTTAAGCCCTTAGGCCAGGCAAAAAGGATCTGGCTACTACTCCCTGTTGTGCTGAGGTCCATGTGATGTCTGTCGTACTAGGAGTTGGATCTGTATCTCACCAGCTGTGTCTTTCCAAGTCACACATATGCTCTTGAAGGGCACTTCTTGATCCCATTTTTCCTGCTGTGCCAGTCCCTTGCACAGCATTTAGTGCTGATGTGATCATTCTCTGTGTCTCCAGAAGGTATCTCTTGCTGGGTTCCCATCTGCTGTTAATGAGACCAACATTTCTCTGTCATTTTCTTTTGTCCTGTATCTCTCCATCACCAGCTGACTAGGGCTCCCCGCCCCATACATGCCTGGAAACTCATTAAAAGCCAGTTGCTCATACTACACCACAGGTTGTAGAACAAAGAGTTACCCTGTCCATTCCTGTCTATCCCCTGGCTCTTGCTCTACATCATTATCTTCATCACCACTCAAGACCTGTAAAACTGAGGACAGCAGGAATATTTTCCACAGAAGAGTTGATTGTTGAGTGAAGGACAGGATCAGCCATATGTTGTTCTTCTTTGAGGCTCGAGACACTTGTGCAAAAGCAGGTGTCAGCTGGGGTCCAAAGGGAGTGCAAAAGTATAGATAGGTTTAAAAAGTAAGCAACTCTTTATCCAGAGCCTGGTGTTAGTGAAGAGGTGGTTTAATGAAGTCCCAACATCATCCCTTGTCCTTTAGGGGAAGAAGTTAAAGATTTGGTGCTCCTGCCAAATATATCAACACCACTCACCACAGTGCACTCTGTTCTTCTGTACCTGGCCTAAAGGATCAGATATAGGCCAGGATTTGAGTCACCTCAGCTGCAGTTAAGCCAAGGACTCATGAAGTCTGATCTCCAGCTCATGAAACAACTTCTCCGTGTACCATCATTTCATTCCCAAAGGAATTTGGCTTTCCTACTGAACAAACAGTGTACAGTGGAACTGCAAGACACAAGTGAATGATAATCAGGGATTCCCACCAAGGGAATCATCACAGGCAGAGTGCTGAGGTGGGAATCCACAAGCAATGGGTCAGCCGTGGGTTTGATTGGCTTGGCATTACACGGTGTACCTTGTAATTACTGAGACTACCTCTAAACTTTCTTTAAGGGCCAAGGGAACAATTTTTGATTTATGAAATAATATATTTTCCTTTTCCAAAGTAAATATTTGGTGTCTGCTAAGGTTGCCTCTAATTCATATCTTGCTGCAGGGTAAGTTCTTTAATAATGTCACTGTGTTGGTGATAACAGACAATAGCTTTGTTATAAACTATGGGAATTCAACTACCAACCAGTGTTGCAGCAGAGAATCCCAAAGGAGAGGGACAAGGAAAAAGACTGCTCTTTATTGCTGCTGGAACATTAGCAGCAGCAACGTTAGGTCACCTAAAGCCTTCTGTGCTGGATGTTTTCTAACTGCTCGTAACTTTTCAAAGCTTTGCAATTTTCTGCTTGTCATTGTTTTTGCTTTATGTGTGATCCTTGCTGACTCAAATGTTTTTGGTTTAGTTTTTTTTCCCTTTTCTCAGAGAGAATATCCTATGAAAACTCCATAATTTTTGCAACCATTCTGATAAAATATGGTTGGTTGAGCACCCCTGGTCATCTGTACTACACAGATGGAAGGAGTTGTTTACCTACGTTTAGGAGAGACTTCCAATTTTAACACCTGTTCTACCGAGTCAAAACAAGTGTGAGGACTGAAAAGACACTCCTTGGAGAGCAAAGAGGAGAGAAAGATGTTGGAGCTGCAAGAGCAGAGTGCACAATCACCTGGAAGTAGGATGTCAGGAAAAAAATTGTCAGTGGCCTTAGTTTTAACTGTGTCCACTGTTACTATTGGCTCTGTTAGAGCCCCTGACTTCTGTTGTTCTTGGTTTGTCTGGTGAGACTGAACAAGTCCTTGGTTTGAAGTTCATGCATTCCAGTGCCTTCAGGCTCCATGGAGCAATTTAGCTTGGCAGTGAAGTTGTGGCAGGCTTGTGGAACAATAAGGGTTGATAGGCCAGAAAGACACCCTGGTCCCTATGGGAACAGTTGCAGTCATCTGCCTGTGAATCCCACAGTGCTTGGATTCACTCATGAGAGCTGCAAGATGCTCAGACTAATCTCTGCTGCTGTTCAGACACACAAACTCTTTATTTTTCTTTGAATATGTCTACATTTTTGCCTCATTTGAAGTCTCTTCAATATCTCCATAAGAAAAGTAAATAAATGGCTTCAGCAGAGTTTGATCTAAGGATGCTGGAATTTGGTGGGCTGCTTAACAAAGACAGTTTCCTTCTGGCTTTGCAATATTACAGTAGTGCCCAGCTCTTTAACAGTGTCTTTCGTAAAGTGATCTCAAAGTAATTCACAGACATTATGGCATGGCTGCTGTCAAGGTTAGAAGAATCCACTGTAAGCTTAACTGTAAATTCACTGGTCTTGCAGCTTTCTGACGGTAGTTCCAACCTTCATCTTATTTTTCATGTCTAGGCTGAGCCCAGAGAAGGATGATTTGTCTGTGTGAATAAGTGCTGAATCGGACAGGCTGGTTTTGAGTGATGGGGATCTGAGAACACATTCTGCTTTTCCATTTCTTGGAAGCCTGCTGTAGAGATTTTATGTTGTTATTGCCTATATATCAGGAAAATGCCTTGAAGCAAAGTCTTCCAACTTGTAGTTACTTATCTTCAGGAAAAACTCACAGATGAGATTATTTTGCCATATTGAAATGAATGGACTTTTTGCTAGTTTGGTGCATCTATATAAAAAGTTCGAAATGAAACCAGACCCATGCTATATGAACATCTGGGCAAAACTGTTCATTGTGACCAAAATAATTAACATAGATATCCCTTTCTCCTAATTAATATCTTAGAAAACTTATGACTTTCCTAGTTAAGTCTAATTGTACATCTGACATGCATCTGTGCACCTCAGAGAAGTGAGGGTATGGGGATCTCTTATTCTGCAAAAGCGGTAATAAATATGAGTACAGTGGTATATTGCTGTGTCCTGCCTGGCACAATTTGCTACAAGGACTAGTTGGCAAGGCAGGCTTTGTACTGGCCAGGATGGAATGCCTGGACCTTGTGTCTGTGCCTGTATCTGGTCCCAAGAATCATGGTGGATGTAACAGTTCAGCTAGTCTGGTGGGGACTATATGTGGAGCAGGATGGGACTATATACATGTAGTGGTTTTGGCTGGGACAGACTGAATTTTCTTCCTGATAGTGGGTGCATGATGGCAAACTCACACTGACACCTTAGGGGGTAACAAACATCAGCAGCTTTATTCCTGCCATCTCTTCTATAGCCTAAATAACCAAAACACACACCCCATTGGTCCACAGTAGTTGTTCAGACCTTCTTCCCTATTCCCATAGCATAGTGCCAGCTGGACAAGCTTCTCTGTTTTCCTAACTTAACTTCATTAATCTTTCCTTTTTGTTCAAGGACACAACTCTTTCCTCGAGATCAAAGCCACCTGGGGCTTTTTGCTAACCTACAGGTACAGTGATTTATTTTTGGATTAAGTGTGTGAATAATTTGGATACCACACTGATGGTTTAGCTCTCTTTCAATAGCACTTAACCCTAAGTTAAGGTTTTTTTCACTTTCCCATTCTCTGCCAGTGGACAGGTGCACATGAAGCTGGGAGGGACCGTGGCCAGGATTGCTGACACAAACTAGCCAAAAGGCTATTCCATACCATAAAACATCATGGCCACTATATGGGGGGAGCTGGCCAGGGGGTGCTGATCACTGCACTGCTCAGGGACTGTCTGAGCACTGGTCAGTGGGTAATGAGCAACTGCTTGGGCTTGTAGTGATAGGATGAGGGGTGATGGCTTCAAACTGGATGGGTGTAGATTTAGATTAGAAATTAGTAATTAGTGGTGAGACACTGGAACAGGTAGATGGAGAAACTGTGGAAGTTCCCTCTCTGGAAATGTTCAAGACCAGATAGACTGGGGCCCTGAGCAACCTGCTCTAATGGGAGGTGTCCCTGCCCACAGCCAGGGGGTTAGAACTAAATCTTTAAGGTCCCTTCCAAACCAAACCAGTCCACGATTCTCTGATTCTCTAATTCTATGCACTGTGCACCACTTATCTTCCTTGGATTTTATTTCTCTCTTTTTATTATCTTCTTTTTTATTACTATTATTAGCATTAGTATCAGGATTAATATTATTAGTATTATTAGTATAGGTGATGATGTTATATTTACTTTTATTTCAATTATTAAACTGTTCTTAACAAAATAAATTTTAATTTTTTTTCTAGTCCTCCCCATCCTATTGGTGGGGCCAGGGGAGGAATGAGTGAGGGGCTGCATGGTGCTTAGTTGCTTAGCTGGGGTTAAGCGATGACAATGCATCTCCCCACTGATGTCTGCAAAGTTTATTTCCATGGAAACTGGAGGAAATCCTGACTTTGAATGAAGGAGAAAAAACGTGTATATGGAGAGAGGCCTGGCTCCCCAGGTTCCCAATTAAATGTGTTCTGGAGAATGGAAACAGAGAGGACTTTAATCCCACGCCCAGTGTTTGTGATACCATAGTGAGAAGTTTGATGATGCTCAGACAGACCCTATGGGAACCTGACCCTTGACAGGGGAGCAGGAGGGCAGGGCAGGGGTTTATCTCTGCTTCTGCTGCTTTGATCAGCTCCCTCCCAGCACACAAATGTACAAATGTTAATGCAGGAGATGAGGGTCACTGTGTCTTTATTAATTTAAAAGGCAAGAGTAACTCCATTGATTTAACTTAGTGTTTAACTTGGTCTCACATGCCCTGGTCTGCTTGTGCCCTGGTCTGCTTGGAGCTGAAGAGGTCTAAGTCTGGGACTACATTTCATTTTTCTGGGTACACTGGGAAGACCTGACTATATAATTAATAGGATGTCTCAGAAGGAGTTTGGAAGGAAACAGAGGGTTTCTTTTGCATAGAAAATATGTGACAACCCTTTGCAAACAGCATGGTACATCTTATTTTCTTCTACCGGCATAGTGAAGCTGATCTGGACCCTTATTTGCTACTCAAAGCCTGAAGATTTTTATTTCTTGCTTGTTATCTATCATGTGATTTCATCCCACTGTATTAAACTACGGATCTCATATAGATGGAGAACAATACTCTGTCCTTTCAAGAGATATCAAAAGTGTCTGTCAGCTCCGAAGAGCCAAATGTCTTGCTGAAGACACCCTAGTTGGGTGGTCCTCAGTGTGCCTGCCCATCTTGGCACACCACCTACAGCATCCTTGTTTGCCTGCTTGCCCAAGGCCCCAGAGATTCCCTCACTTGGGTCAGGAGGCACTGTCTCTTTGGTCCTTGGTCCTCAATCTGTGGAGCTTTTCTGTGGAGGTCTGACACTTGGATCCCATTAGCTACAGGTGACATTACCTGAGTGAAAAAAGGAAAAGGCAGATCCCCTCCACAAAGGCAGTTAGTTCATGCATAATTTGGCATCTTCTGCCTGGAAGGAGAAGAACATGGGAAATGCAGCATCCTTTGTGATCAAGGCAGAGAAAATTCCCTTCAGGATTTCTAGTGTGTTTTGTGCAGTATCTTCTTTCTCACTTTATTTTTTAAAGTCCATTAGCAAATCCCAGTTTGCTCTCCACATGTTTAATATATGCCAAGAAATTAGTGAAAAGTGATTTGTAAATGAGAGAGTCATGCTGGGGTGGGTTGGTGGAAAGGTCTGTGGAGATCACACATTGTGTCAGGTTCAGCACCAGTTAACCACTGCTGAAAGGTTTGCTCTGGGTTGGGAAAGATGTATTTGTATTTACACCAGGCCAAACAATGTCTTCATGACCCTTCTCTGAGTTTACCCTGGAGATCAGAGCCCTCCCCCATGCTGTAAAGTCATCTGTGTGGCATTACTGGACAGAGGCCCAAAGCAAGCAGAGGGTGAGAGTCAGAAGTGAGTGAGGAGGCTGCAGTGTAAAGCTGGTTATTTGATTGCATTGCAGACCAGGGTGGATGCTTCCCTTGCAGAGCTGTAGGAGACGTGAACCCACCACACTTGGAGTTCATGCAAACCACAGCCGAGACACAGTGACTCCAGACCCAGATGAGGATAGACAGCCACTCCCTGCCCCCACCCCTGCTGCAGTGCACTGGCTTGACTGGTACTTTACTCCTGGGGCTGATCCCCAGAGATTCCTTTGCTCGATGCATTTCAAGGCTCACCATTTGCATGTCTCCGTGCTGCCTTTTGGTGTTGTCTCTTCAAACATCAAAATGGCTGTGGCCAGAGGGCTGAGGCTGACCTGGATCCATTGAGAGATGAAATTGCTGAGCAAGCCCCAGAGTGGAAACAGTTGGAAAGCTTCTGAGTCTCCCCTTCCCTCTGTGATTCCAGCCTCCCCCATGCTGCAGGCACTTACAGCATGGCTCTTTCCTGCTGCCGTTAGTCTTTCCTCTCTTTTTTCTCTCTTGGAAGCAGCAGCCTTTCCCACTGCCTTGATCTGTTTGAGGGCAATCTGGATCAGCAAAAGTCAGAAATAGCTCTGCTGAGGACCCCTGAGATCACAGAGCAATTGAGAAGAAGCAAAACCCAGTTTCCTGATGGATGCAAAATACTTTCCATCTGTACACACTTGTTTGCAGTAGGAAAACAAAACAAAACAAAACAAACAAAAACCCCAAACACCAAAATACAGAGTTTTACATGTTGATGAAAAGTTTTTCCCAATATTCCCAGATATGGAAACCCTATAGATGCTTCTGTTTCTCAGAAAGCTGGACATCGTCCCCACCCAGTCAGGTTTTTAATATCTCCAGGGATCAGTTTAGTGTGAAGAGAAATTAGGAAGAAACAGTCCCAGTGGAAAACTTGACAGAAAAAAGTCAGTAATTACTGCCCAATGAAATATTCTAACTCTAGAGAACTGAGAGTTAATGTTGCATTTAAAAGAAATTTAAATGAGGAAAAGAGGTTCATCCCAAAGAGCCAAATGAATATGACTATGCATTCAATAGACCAAGATGGGGAAAACACATAGATTATATATTAAAACACCATTCCAATTTAATTGTGAAATACAACTAAAGTGATTGACTCAAGAATTATGCTCACTGCAAGGTGCTTCTGCAGGGCAGATGGAGTCTTTATCATATTTGGCCTTCTTTTCTCAACAGTGGTTAAACTGACTGCGATTTATACCAACCTGTTTTGTTTAAAATTAAGCTAGGATTGGCTAGAAATTGCTAAACAGGCAATTATCTGGGGGCTGGGGAGACAACAATAGCCCTTTTCACAAACATTTTCCAGGTTAGACATTGAACTGCCATTGAAAAAACTCTTCACTGTAAGTCCCCTCCTTCCGCTGTCTTCTTCTGCATAGTGTCCCAGGGCAGCCAGTGTCCTTCAGGAGGCCATGGGGACAGCAAACACAGTTGAGCTGGGTGTCCTCTTTGGGCAGGGAGCCTGCAGGTGCAGATGGGACTCAGCACCTCTCAGCTACACTTGTCTCTGTGCAGCTTTTACTGCTCTGATCTGATGGGAAATCTTCTCTGAGAAGAGGTTTCCATTCTTAGGATGGGGCTGGTTCCACCTCCACTAAATGCTTTACCTCCTTTACATGTTATTTCTCTGCAATTCTCTGCTTCTTTGCAGCACCTTCACATCCTAAGCACCCTGGCCCTGGAAGAGGCCATGCAGCAGTACAGGGTGATTTATCTTCCTCTTCCATATGCAAAGCCAATGCTCCTTCTAATCCCAGAAGTCAGGCTGCCAGGCCATGTCTCCCACTCTTTCACTCTGCATTTCAGCAGAGACCTCAACAGATGAGTTGCAGCAGTGGCAGGGTCACTGAGAGGCCAGCCCAAGACAGCATCCCCTGGGCAGACCTCTGTGTAGGAACAGCAAAGCAACCAGCTACAGGTCCTGCTTGTCAGGATCACAGTGTGAGCTCAAGCCCTGAACTTCTCAGTCTCATCAGTCACAGTGCATCATGACTGACAGAACTTAAAGCAGCAGAGCTAGAGCAGAGCCAGCTTTGGCCTTGGTGCCAGCAGCAACAGCCATGCAGGGATTTTTCATTCATAGATTCATAG
>VYZU01063666.1:87942-107850 GCA_013401355.1 Ceyx cyanopectus | reverse complement strand
ATTATTTAAATAAGCATCCAATTTAAATATTTATTTAAATAATTGAATCATTTAATTTAAATAATTGAATTATTTAATGCTTTTCTATCCTACTTGCTTAGTGAAATACTTCAACACACAATGTGCACTAGTATAGTGCTAGAGTGATCTGTGAGAAGCATGTATGTTCTGAAAGTAGATAAAAAAAAAATCATTAATTTCATTGCATACTTGCTAGGAGTTTTGTTTTCTTCACATTTGATCTTCGGGGGAGAGTTTGTTGAGCATTGACTTGAAAATCAGGTTCCTAGTTTGTCAGATGGAGATTTCTCACAAAGAAAAAAAAAAATATTTATTTTTTTTTCAGACCAGGATAACAAGTATTTATTTATTTTGCACCAGAAGCCCTGCAATATTATTATTACTATTTTATTTTTGGTGACTAAAAACTGCAACAGGAAATGACCTGAGCCACAGTTTCCATGACACCCTCTCACTTGAATCCTGTTTTCTGGAAGATGAAAGGCCAGAGCACTCTTTTGATAGCGAGCAGCTAATTGGGTGGCTGATAGAGGCAGGTTTTTCTGTGTGAAAGCAAGAAAGAAAGGAGAAAAAGAAGTGGAACAGCTGTGTTTTGGTACATATGTATAATCCCAGATAAAACTCTCCAAGGAAAAAGGGAATGTCTCAGTGAAAGGAAAATTAAGAATCTTGGAAAAGCATAAATGTGCTTTTTTTTGGAGGAGGGAGATCCTATTTAAAATAAAAATATCCTGGAACGAATGCATTAATAACATGGATTTGTAAAATCAGAGCAGCACCTCTTGCTCTGTGCAAAAAGTGCTGGTGGGGTTATTTTTAAATGGTAAATATTTTTATTTTTGAAAAATGAAGTTATTTTTTAAATAAATAAAAAAAGTTCCTGCATCCACAGATCCCAAGAAAATGGCAATGTGCTGAGGTTTTGGGTTGGGTTTTTTTTCACTCTTTTTCTTTGCCCAGTATGTTCCCTACCCAGAAAGATGTGTGGGGAGAGGATTGTGCAGCCAGGTCTGCTTCCCTGCAGCTCCTCTGAGGTCACTCCTTGCTGTAATCATTGCTTTTTGCTCCTCCTCTAATCCCATCTGTTTCAAAATGGCACAGCAGAAGGGAGAAATGAGTCTTTTTTTTTTAATATATATTTAAATCTGAGAAGTATTTTCTGCTGCAAACAGGGATGCTGATGAGGGTCCATGTGAACTCTGTGGTGAGCTGTAGAATCATGGATTGATGGGAGCTGGAAGGGACCCTCTGGTCACTCTCACAGTGGACTTTTTCCTCAGAGAAAAATAATAATTTCATCATCTCATCTCTTTCTTGCTGCTGTTTTTGGCTAGCATTGTTTTCCCATGGAGTTTTGAATACCTGGAAGGGAAGGTTGTTGTAAGAATGTTTTGAGGTCAGTCATCTTGGGACCTTTTGTGTTCTCCATGACTTACTTTGTGGTACCTTGTGGGTCCTGGAAGTGTTTGCAGCTAGTTAATGCTATTTCCATGCATTGTCTTCTGCTGCTGAAATCTTCATGAAACCATCCAGCTTGGCATAAAGCTCACTGAAATACCCTGGGTTTTATCTCCTTATCTCAAACTCAGCCTGTTTTTGAATGCAGATGAGGATCTCCTCCATGAAAGTTACCTAAGCCAACAGTTGCCAAGTGGTTCATGAACCTAAAACCTGCAGCAGCATCAGTGAGCAGCCTACAGGAGCTGGATCTGGAGGAATTTGGCTCAGCTCTGGCTGATGGATGTGAGATTTTTTTTCACTGCACATCATGTGTCTGTAACTTCTGCCATGGTAAGGAAGCATTTTGCTGCCTGAAAAGGCTGCAAAAGGACTGAGGCGTTGGGGAGCAGTGCAGGGGAAAGGGACCTGGGGGTCCTGATGACCCCCAGGGTGACCAGGAGCCAGCAATGTGCTCTTGTGGCCAGGAATGCCATGCTGGGGTGGATCAGAAGGGATGTGGTTAGTAGTTTGAGGGAGGTTCTGCCCCTCTGATCTTCTCTGGTGAGGCTGCATCCAGAGTCTTGTGTCCAGTTCAAGCAGGGAACTGCTCAAAAGAGGCCAGCTCAGAGCCATGGAGATGATGGAGTGGAACATCTGAGGAGAGGGAGAGAGAGCTGGGGCTCTTGAGATTGGAGAAGAGATTGAGGGGTGACTTATTAATGTTTATAAAGATGCTCCCTGCCTGCAGAAACTGGAGGAGATTCTTTAGGAGCCCAGTGTGGTGTTTGCTGCTGCCCTGGTGTGGTGTCCAGAGTGTCCATCCCCAGGAATGCTGTCTGCAGCTGGCAGAAATTCCTGTGCATTTACAACATCTTGAAATCCAACCTCAGTTTGGAGCTTTCTTACTGTGTGTGCCCTGAGAGAGGGTGCTAAATTGTGTTTAGTCTCATGAGGACTTGATGTTTAGCAGGCAGGAAATACAGAATATTTTTTTTTTTGCACCATTTAAATGTTTGTTATCAGAACAGGTGAAACACTTCACTGAATAAAAAGGGGTTTTATCTTAATGGCCACGATTCAGGAGGCTGTAAAACAAATAAATTTGGAGACTAAGCAAAATGCAGTTTGGACACAGGGAAGATAAAGTTGATAGGAAAAAAAAATAGAGAACCCAGGTCTCATTTTTACCAATACTGGTCATCACTGGAATAGTGTAAGCATCTTGAGGGGGAATGGACCTAGAGCTGGAATGGACCTTTTTAATTACCCAGATTAAAATTGACTGTATCTCTGCAAATAAAACCCAAAAATCCAATAGATGATTCACATCATGGCTTCTTTTTTTTTCATTGTTTTGTAGGGGACTGTATTTTTTATAAGAAAAATCAAACCAGAAACTTTTCCTGATTAATTTCTGGGGCTGAGCAAGGAGAGGTGTGTTGAGTGACATGGTGAAAGGTTAGGGAAGTAGGAGAAAAAAATATATATTTAATTTTTGTTTGGAAAAAAAGGGTTTCTGATTTGTTAACCCTCCAAAATCAAGCATCACAACCTTCCCAAACCNGCAAAATGCAGTTTGGACACAGGGAAGATAAAGTTGATAGGAAAAAAAAATAGAGAACCCAGGTCTCATTTTTACCAATACTGGTCATCACTGGAATAGTGTAAGCATCTTGAGGGGGAATGGACCTAGAGCTGGAATGGACCTTTTTAATTACCCAGATTAAAATTGACTGTATCTCTGCAAATAAAACCCAAAAATCCAATAGATGATTCACATCATGGCTTCTTTTTTTTTCATTGTTTTGTAGGGGACTGTATTTTTTATAAGAAAAATCAAACCAGAAACTTTTCCTGATTAATTTCTGGGGCTGAGCAAGGAGAGGTGTGTTGAGTGACATGGTGAAAGGTTAGGGAAGTAGGAGAAAAAAATATATATTTAATTTTTGTTTGGAAAAAAAGGGTTTCTGATTTGTTAACCCTCCAAAATCAAGCATCACAACCTTCCCAAACCCTGTGGAGCTGACAAGCCAAACCAGGACACATTCTGGAAATGGTCCTCTGTCTTTCTCCCTATTGCCAGTGTAATGAAATAAAAAATTCCCACTCCTTGTAATTGTTAAATTTTGTCCTGCAAATGCATTCTGGGCTTTGAGAAGGTTTGTAAAGGTTTTGCTCTTGATTTTCCATGCAAAAAAATGGCAAGCTGAAATTCAAATCCAGACTGCACGTGGAAACAGGGAGGTGAAGTTATTTTTGTGGTGGGTATCAACAATTTATGAGGTTCTGAAAGTGAAAATGGATTCATTAGGTTAAATTCTCAGCATAATGACATTTTTCCTGTCCAGNCTAGAGCTGGAATGGACCTTTTTAATTACCCAGATTAAAATTGACTGTATCTCTGCAAATAAAACCCAAAAATCCAATAGATGATTCACATCATGGCTTCTTTTTTTTTCATTGTTTTGTAGGGGACTGTATTTTTTATAAGAAAAATCAAACCAGAAACTTTTCCTGATTAATTTCTGGGGCTGAGCAAGGAGAGGTGTGTTGAGTGACATGGTGAAAGGTTAGGGAAGTAGGAGAAAAAAATATATATTTAATTTTTGTTTGGAAAAAAAGGGTTTCTGATTTGTTAACCCTCCAAAATCAAGCATCACAACCTTCCCAAACCCTGTGGAGCTGACAAGCCAAACCAGGACACATTCTGGAAATGGTCCTCTGTCTTTCTCCCTATTGCCAGTGTAATGAAATAAAAAATTCCCACTCCTTGTAATTGTTAAATTTTGTCCTGCAAATGCATTCTGGGCTTTGAGAAGGTTTGTAAAGGTTTTGCTCTTGATTTTCCATGCAAAAAAATGGCAAGCTGAAATTCAAATCCAGACTGCACGTGGAAACAGGGAGGTGAAGTTATTTTTGTGGTGGGTATCAACAATTTATGAGGTTCTGAAAGTGAAAATGGATTCATTAGGTTAAATTCTCAGCATAATGACATTTTTCCTGTCCAGTAAATCATATTATTTCCCCTTTCTGACTGTCAGGGACTGATAGCAGCGTGGCAGGAACGGTGTTTGACAAGGGGAATATTTCTTCCCTGAGTAGCATTAATCTACTTCAATTCTGCCTACATTCAAAGCAATTTTAATGCCTTTATTGGTGTCTGAACTCACTAATCCTGATAGCAAAGTGGATTACAGGAGCGTTCCCCCGTGTTCAGCCAGATGTGCCACACAGAGATAATTACCCAGAAAAGCAAAAAAGAAAGGGAAATTATTTAGGGTGCTGAGCTGGGGGTGGTCTTCAGACAGTCTTAAAAACTTAATTCAATTTCAGGTTTGTCAGTCAGTCTGTCCTGTTGGGCTTTGTGTGCAGCTTTCACTTGGGAAGCTGTGGGGGCAGAGCAGCAAAATTTCATATATTTCTCAAGAGTGGAATCATTCCAGGAGGCTTTGTAGGAATTACAGGTTGGAGTGAAATGCTGTTTTTTGTGTAGAAGTGTGGGCTTGGCATTGACAGCCTGTATTTCTGAATTGGGTGGTGTTTGGTAAATGAAAGCTCGGGTGATTTATTGAAAAGAAGGAAGTTTTTTTTGAGGAAGATGCTGCTATTAACCATCCTAATTTGAACCCCCCTCTGCCTGCTAAATATTTGATGTGCATTGAAGCATCTTCCAAAATTAAATATGAATGAATGGTAGGAAACCTTGCAGTGCCATGAAAACGTTGAGCTTTTCTAATATCAAGTGCAAATGTCTGCCTAGGGATTCCTGATTATTTTTAATGAAGATGACACTGTACACATGATCAGCATGAGTGCCTCTTAAATGAGAGAGTTCATGTAAGGAATATCTACTGAAGGATTCACAGCAGAGATTTCTTTTGAGTAAATGAGCAGCCTTTTCTCCAGAGGCTGCACAATATTTTATTTAGACAATGTTAAACATGAATTTAACTTTAAAAAAAAAAAAAAAAGTCAAATAATTCTCTTTAGTTTTGAAAGCAAAATTGGTTTAATTGTGTTCCTCTACCAGGAGCAGCAGAGCTTGTACTTGGTAAATGTTTTGTGAGAAAGCAGCTTGTAATAATATTTACAGAATGGTAATTGCTTCTGTCATTGTTTTAATTTTAACAGTGTGCTTGTGCATGAGCCCTCTTTGATCTTTTTAATAGGTACAACCCAATGGCAATGACATCCTGTCATAAAATGAATTAATGCTGCCATTATACATTTTCTTGGTGTTTTTTTGTGGCTTTTTTTCTGTGTGTGTGTTGTTTGTTGTTTGCTTGCTTGTTGTTTATTTTTCTCCCCCAAAAAGCCATTTCTCTCCAGTCTGAATTCCTTTTAAATCTGCTCTGAAATTCAGTTGTCACCTCTGACAAGGGTGCACTGGGGGGAAAACCAACTCAAAATAGATTTGTCTCCCTCTCCATCCCTCCCTCTCCATCCCTCCCTCTCCATCCCTCCCTCTCCATCCCTCCCTCTCCATCCCTCCCTCTCCATCCCTCCCTCTCCTTTTTTTAATTAGGATAATGTTTGAAAAACAAAGTGAGGCCACTAAAAAGTGAAATATGAAAGGCTCTTTCTCTTTAAAAAGTGAAATATGAATGCCTTTTTCTCTTGGTACCAGGCAGGTCTGTGGCAGGTCCCTCTGGTCTGAGCTCTGCACCTCAGCAGCTGCCTTGGTGGGACCTATCCTGTCTCCTGGGACTCAAAGTCAAGGACCCTGGAGCTCCACCCTTGGCTTGCAGCCTCTTCACTTTGTAAAACAATGAGGGTGTGAGATAAAGGATTCTTCTTTGCAAGACATCAGATCCTGCTTTGCTCCCTAAGGCTGGATGTAGGAATTCTCCTGGGATGGCTTGGCAGGAGCACTATAGAAAACACAGAGTTTTGTTTTTCTTTAGTGCCTTCCCTCATTAAATCTGGAGCTTTCTCTCCCATTTTGGACTAGAATCTACTCTGCTCTTGATTAACACTGGAGGTTTTGTTTTAGTTTTGGTTGTTAGTTTTGTTGTTTTGGTTTGGGGGTTTTTTTTCTTCTTTTTTTTTTTCTTCCCTTCTCCCTCCCTCTTTCATGTAAATGATGTCTTGCTATTTGGCTCGCTTTTCTCTTTTTTTAATTAGAAGAATAAATACTTGCATTCATGCACAGACTGCTTTGAAGTGCTGTAGGAATTCAATTCACCAGCCTCCCCTTAGCCTCAATATTTAATATATTATTTTATTTTATTTATTTTTATTTTATTTTAATTTTTTAATTGCTGCTTTGCATCTGTATGTTACTTTATAGGGGCTAGGATACAACATTTACTGCTGTAAATGTTGTATATATAATAGTATATGTAGTGTATATAAATATATATATAATAAAGTATATTTAAATATATATAAATATATAATGTATATATAAATTACATTTATTGGTAATGTTAATTTATTGGCAGTGTCAGGTGAAACAGCATGAGGAGAAACTGTCAGCTAACGAGTCCATTAATGACCTTGCTCCCCAAGTTTATTCCCCCCATATTTTGGAAGCAACAGAAATATCCCATTTCCAGTGCTGGTTAATGAATAATTCTCTTTTTATTAGCATGCAAACATAGTGAAATGCTAGAGAGGTGCTAGATGCCCCATCCCTGGACTTGTCCAAGGCCAGCTTGGGGTTTTGAGCAACCTGCTCTCAGTTGGTTTGAAGCTGCTGTGGAATTTCTGAGCACAGATGCTGCCAGAGTTGCTGTTCCAGAAGCAAGTTGCAGGGGAAGGCTGTTATCATGATATTTATCGTGTGTGTGGTGATGGTTCCTGCTGAGAGATCCTGAAAAATGATACTCTGGCCATTTAAAGAAAACAGGTCTGTAATTACTTTAGCATCAGCTCATTCATTTTATACACAGAAGTCCAGTGTTGTGATTTATGGGCTAGAAATTCCCATGTTTAAGTTTGTCATTCTTGGGTTTTTTTTTTTAATGATTCAAGGAGATCTCTTTAAGATTTCACTCCATCCTTGGTGTTCCTGCTGCACTGCTTCTCCAAACAAACCCCACCAACTTCTGCCCTGCTTGTGTTACATGGATCAGGAAGAAAAATCCCACGTGCCTCTGTGTTCCTTTGGTTTGTCTTTTTTACTGTGTTGGGGTTTTATTTTGTTGGGTTTTTTCCCTTTGGTTGGTTGGTTTTGCTTTATGTAGGTTTTTATTTTGGTTTTTGGGGGGTGTTTGGATTTGTTAGTTGGTTGATTTTTGTGGTGTGTTGGTTTTTCTTGTAGCTTTTAAATTTAATTTTATTTTTTTTTCTTCCTGTGTGCGTGTTTGGGTTTTGTTTTTGGGGGTTTTTTTTCCACTTTGCTGTAAAATAACCCAGTCCTTGCTGGAATGCCTTATAAATTGAACCACATTTCTTCTGTGTATTTACTGTGTATCAAATTCATGACCAAATTGGACAAGCACAGTAATTATACTAAAATGATACCAAGCTCTTCTGGCTATAGAATTGCATCTGTGTATTGGTCTGCTGCTGAAATGTTTCCCCATTTTTAGTTAGGCATTTTAACTTGAGCTTGAAAACAAACCAGCCAAGTGAAACCCAGGGTTCTCCCAACAGAATGAAGTTTCAGGTTGCTTTTGCTCCTGATAAAACCTCAAATTTCCATTCCCAACAAAAGACAGCAAGTTGAAAAATGTCCAATAATCAACAAGTTTTCAATCTGAAAAATTAAAAAAAAAAAAGTAAAAAAGGATATTTTAAGAATAAGATTCTATAGGCTGGAATAAGTTTAGGGATAAAAAAAAATCCAATCCTATTGAGAAAAGCATCTGCTTTGTATTTTAAGGTTGGGTAGCTTAACTTCCCTTGTTCTGAAGCATTTCCACATACATTGTCATGAGTCTAAGTGTAGTCGAGTTACACTGGCTAAATGAATAATCTTTTTACCATGTGGAACTAATTTTCTTTGACTATTTTCCCCTTACTCCTTTTTTCCTCCCTCTTCACTGGTCCCTTGGAAAAGGCCACCAAAAAAAAATCGCCTGGTTCTTGATTGCATTTTTGGCACTTCCTCAGTTTTCCATCCTTTTCTCTCCTTGGAAGTGCCTGAAGTTTTCCAGGGAAACCCATTTAGAAGAATTTTGCTCTGCTTTCAAGCCATGTCCTACCTACCTACCCTCTCCCCTTCTGAATAAGACTCTTGAAACCACCTCAAAGGCTTTTAGCACAGCCTAATGATAGTAGGTGGATGGTTATAATGAGAATTGTGATGCTTTCTACTGTCAAAATTAAGATCAAACCTGTAAAACAGTTAAACCTGTAAATCAGATTATTTTTTCTGCTCTCCTCTGCATTGTACAGAACATTTTGCTCCTGCAAAGTGGGGGAGCAGAGAGGGGCCAGCTCAGCACGAGGCAGAAAACAGGGGTACCTTGATTGGTAAATTGGTGAGCAATTGCCATGAAGATAAAAATTGGGAAGAAAGATGATTTGTTCCTGCTTAAAACCTCAGCTACTGGGGAATTAATCACCCCTGGAGGTGTCTGTGAGCAGGCAGAGCAAACGTGCTCATGCATCTTGAGATCCAGGAGGGTTCTGTGTTCCCCTTGCTTATGGCAAAGCTCAGCCTGCTAGTCTCAGCTTTGTCTCACAGTGGATTCCAACCCCCCCAATTCCTCCTCATTCCGAGTAATCTTGTGTAAATATTAGCCAAAGCATTTAAATGAAGCTGCCAGGGGAGTGGTCCAAATGGTGATGTGCTTTTAAAAAGACTCCAGCAGCACANTGGGGTTTTGAGCAACCTGCTCTCAGTTGGTTTGAAGCTGCTGTGGAATTTCTGAGCACAGATGCTGCCAGAGTTGCTGTTCCAGAAGCAAGTTGCAGGGGAAGGCTGTTATCATGATATTTATCGTGTGTGTGGTGATGGTTCCTGCTGAGAGATCCTGAAAAATGATACTCTGGCCATTTAAAGAAAACAGGTCTGTAATTACTTTAGCATCAGCTCATTCATTTTATACACAGAAGTCCAGTGTTGTGATTTATGGGCTAGAAATTCCCATGTTTAAGTTTGTCATTCTTGGTTTTTTTTTTTTTAATGATTCAAGGAGATCTCTTTAAGATTTCACTCCATCCTTGGTGTTCCTGCTGCACTGCTTCTCCAAACAAACCCCACCAACTTCTGCCCTGCTTGTGTTACATGGATCAGGAAGAAAAATCCCACGTGCCTCTGTGTTCCTTTGGTTTGTCTTTTTTACTGTGTTGGGGTTTTATTTTGTTGGGTTTTTTCCCTTTGGTTGGTTGGTTTTGCTTTATGTAGGTTTTTATTTTGGTTTTTGGGGGGTGTTTGGATTTGTTAGTTGGTTGATTTTTGTGGTGTGTTGGTTTTTCTTGTAGCTTTTAAATTTAATTTTATTTTTTTTTCTTCCTGTGTGCGTGTTTGGGTTTTGTTTTTGGGGGTTTTTTTTCCACTTTGCTGTAAAATAACCCAGTCCTTGCTGGAATGCCTTATAAATTGAACCACATTTCTTCTGTGTATTTACTGTGTATCAAATTCATGACCAAATTGGACAAGCACAGTAATTATACTAAAATGATACCAAGCTCTTCTGGCTATAGAATTGCATCTGTGTATTGGTCTGCTGCTGAAATGTTTCCCCATTTTTAGTTAGGCATTTTAACTTGAGCTTGAAAACAAACCAGCCAAGTGAAACCCAGGGTTCTCCCAACAGAATGAAGTTTCAGGTTGCTTTTGCTCCTGATAAAACCTCAAATTTCCATTCCCAACAAAAGACAGCAAGTTGAAAAATGTCCAATAATCAACAAGTTTTCAATCTGAAAAATTAAAAAAAAAAAAGTAAAAAAGGATATTTTAAGAATAAGATTCTATAGGCTGGAATAAGTTTAGGGATAAAAAAAAATCCAATCCTATTGAGAAAAGCATCTGCTTTGTATTTTAAGGTTGGGTAGCTTAACTTCCCTTGTTCTGAAGCATTTCCACATACATTGTCATGAGTCTAAGTGTAGTCGAGTTACACTGGCTAAATGAATAATCTTTTTACCATGTGGAACTAATTTTCTTTGACTATTTTCCCCTTACTCCTTTTTTCCTCCCTCTTCACTGGTCCCTTGGAAAAGGCCACCAAAAAAAAATCGCCTGGTTCTTGATTGCATTTTTGGCACTTCCTCAGTTTTCCATCCTTTTCTCTCCTTGGAAGTGCCTGAAGTTTTCCAGGGAAACCCATTTAGAAGAATTTTGCTCTGCTTTCAAGCCATGTCCTACCTACCTACCCTCTCCCCTTCTGAATAAGACTCTTGAAACCACCTCAAAGGCTTTTAGCACAGCCTAATGATAGTAGGTGGATGGTTATAATGAGAATTGTGATGCTTTCTACTGTCAAAATTAAGATCAAACCTGTAAAACAGTTAAACCTGTAAATCAGATTATTTTTTCTGCTCTCCTCTGCATTGTACAGAACATTTTGCTCCTGCAAAGTGGGGGAGCAGAGAGGGGCCAGCTCAGCACGAGGCGGAAAACAGGGGTACCTTGATTGGTAAATTGGTGAGCAATTGCCATGAAGATAAAAATTGGGAAGAAAGATGATTTGTTCCTGCTTAAAACCTCAGCTACTGGGGAATTAATCACCCCTGGAGGTGTCTGTGAGCAGGCAGAGCAAACGTGCTCATGCATCTTGAGATCCAGGAGGGTTCTGTGTTCCCCTTGCTTATGGCAAAGCTCAGCCTGCTAGTCTCAGCTTTGTCTCACAGTGGATTCCAACCCCCCCAATTCCTCCTCATTCCGAGTAATCTTGTGTAAATATTAGCCAAAGCATTTAAATGAAGCTGCCAGGGGAGTGGTCCAAATGGTGATGTGCTTTTAAAAAGACTCCAGCAGCACAGATAACTCCCCAGACCAGCTTTGCCAGTTAGCTTTTGCAGGCAGGGTGTTGATGGCAGGAGCTGAGCTGGGCCAGGGGGAGCAGAATCAGCAGCTGTACCAGTTTTTGCATCTCCTCCTGATGCAGTTGGAGCTGCTGCTCTGACCCCCATGAGAGCACCTGAGCTCAGCTTGTGAGCTCTGCATCACCTTTACCTGCCTGATAAACATCTCTGTGGCTGCTTGACAAATATAATGGGAAAAAAAAAGCAGGAGTTGGTTAAATCCTTCCTTGAAAACTTGTTGTTTGGAAGAAAAAGGTGTTCACAGTAGGATGTTGGGATGTTGCTTTTAAGCTGCTGTGTCCCTGCTCCCATCTGACTAGATGATCTAGGTCCCTTCCAACCCCTAATATCTGTGACTCTGTGAATCTGTGACTGGTTTTTGCCTTTCCCTCTCTTCCCCTCCAATTGCCATTAGCTGCTGCTGTGTGTATATTGTAAATTCCTAGAGGAAAAACACGAAGCATGTCCTTGGTCTCCTGGGAATCCACTATTTAATGTTTCTCGGGTTTAGAAAATGGTACCAAAACATAATGTGATCCAGCTTCAGACACTGCAAAAATAAACCCCAGCCAGGAGCCACAGGTTTCCCTCGAAACAACCTCGCTCGGTGAGTTTCGTGGGGGAAAAAAAGGATTTGTTCTGTATTTGTTTGCTCACCACTTTTTCAAACATTAACCTTGAAAATAAAAAACAGAACCTGGTTAGTAGCTGCTTGAATTTGGGAAGCATTGGCAGCCCTGCTGAGCTAATAGTGCTTCTCTCTGACACGTTTGCTGCTCCTGTTCCTGTGTATTTTACTTATTATTGGATTTTTTTCCATCCCATTGATACCCAAACCCAACAGATCACATCAATCTGCATCCTAAACCTGCTGAAAGATTTGGTTTTGTGTTTTATTTTAGGTGCTAAACCAGTTTCCCCACGTTCACAGCTCAGTGGATATTTGACTAATCCTGTATTTGTTTTTCCCCATTCTCTTTGTCTCTGAAAATGTTTGTTTTGTCAGGAGGGACATGGATTTGGGCCTCGTCTGGCAAATAAAGTGATGTGCAAATGGTTGACTGCTCTGAGGAGCAGTTGGTGCTTGGATTTGGTTGGGGACCTTGGGGGTGGTGGCTTTTCTTGTTTATCTTGATGCAGTGATGACAAACTGGGGGCTTTTCAAGTGTTTTCTCACTGCAGTGCATTTATTTTCATTTCAAGGGAACAAGCCAGTGAAATATTTTCCTTTTTATGCTCCCCTTTGGTTTAGAAACATCTCCCAGATTTCAAACTGAGTTGCCTTTACCTTCAAATGAGGAGTAAAATTCTCCTAAGCCTTGTTTTGGGACATCACAGAGATAAACCTGAGCCACTCCTTATCTCCAGCATGGTGGAAACCTGTCTCCCTCCCTCTGGAGGTGCTGGCTTGGGTGCTGTGCCCATTCATCACTGTCAGACCCCACCTGGGAGAGGCATTAGCTGCTGGTGGCTCAAACCTTCCCCATCCCAGCCCCAAGGACCCCAGTGGTCCCTGCAGATCCTGGGATTTTCTCTTCCTGGGTTTGTGTGTGTGTAGTTAAATGCAAGCACCGTGCTCAGAAAGGGAAGGGGAGGATTAAGAGCAGGAGGGATGTGCAGCCTGCTGTGGGATTCAGGTGTTGCTGGAGGCACTGGGGACCCCAGGGGTGGTGCAGAGCTTTGTGCTCAGCCCCCATCTGCCCCACAGGAGTCGAGATGTGAGGAGCAAGCAGCAGGTGCTGGATGCAGGCAGCCGGGGGAGTGTTGCTTCTCTCTGAGCATCTCCAGGGTTTGAGGAATTTGGAAAGAAAATGACACTGGAATGACTTGAGACCTGGCTGAAGCCAAAAATTGCCATTTCTGAAGCCTGCTTTTGGAACAGAGGATGGAAAATGCTCAGAAGTTTGCTGTAGTTTTCCATGCTGTTTACTTCTGAGCATTGTGTTTGCAAGCTGGTGCTTTGTGGCAGGAATAGCTGATGTGAGCAGAGCAGAGTTGGTGTTTTCTGCTGCTTGAAACAGCAGTTGGAGTGCTTAGAATCACTATCAATTTGGTTGGAAAATCCTCCACCACTGCCCCATGGCCCTCAGCACCACAGCTCCAGGGCTTGGAAACCCCTCCAGGGCTCACAGGGACTCCAGCCCTGCCCTGGGCAGCCTGGGACAGCCCTGGACAATCCTTCCAGTGAGGAATGTCCAAAGTAATTGAAGTTCTGCAGATGTATTGGCATGTGTGGGGTTGATAATTCAGAAGAAGTCTAAAAATGATAATAAAATGGCTCATGATAGCAAAAAGAGGGGGGTAAATGGAAAAAATAGAATAAAACAGCTTCAAACTGGAAAAGGGGAGATTTAGATTAGAAACTAGGAAGTTCTTCCCTCTGAGGGTGGTGAGACCCTGGCACAGGTTGCCCAGGGAAGCTGTGGATGCTCCATCCCTGGAAATTCACAATTTAGTGAAAGTAGCTGAAATACAACAGGGGGATGTTTTTGGCTTGAGGTGGAATTCCTCCCAGGAGTTTCTGACTGGGGAGGAGATACCCTGAGTAACAGGATGGTTCCCAGGCAGGGGCTGAGCTGTGGCAGCCTCAGGGAGCTCAGTGTGCAATGGTTTGTGTTTTTCTGGGTGATTTCCCAACCCTTATTTAGTTTTCACTGCTGGTTTATGGTCACTGCTTGTGATGGCAGTTTGTCTGGACAGTGACTTTGCCATGCACACAGCTTTTAATTAAGAAAGAAATTAAAAAAATAAATTAAAAAATGTTTTAAAGAGCTTGGTTACACTCTAAATCAAGGAAAAAATAGGTTAAAAGCCTTGCCCAGTGGCCAAATAAATTCCTCCTGGCCCTGGGACTCTTACATAACCCTGTATAATGGTTTCTGGCATTATTTTCCAAGTTCATAAACACAGCTAGGTGTTAGAGGGGTGGAGGGAAGGGGTCAGCTCTGTGTTACAGGCAGAAAGCTCCATTCTCAGTAGCTGACAGTCTGTTTCCTTCTTGCTCCTTTTGATGTCTGCAGACTTAAATGCTGCGTGGAGAGGAAAAAAAATTCAATTCATTTAAAACATTTTGCATCAAAATGACACGCTTTAATGTATTTTCTTCTGATGTTTCAATTATCTTTTCATCTCATGAAGGAAGGGGGGGGAGAAAAAAAAAAACCCAACATGTTTGTAGTTAAAGCACCCAAGCAGAACTTTAAATAAAGGTCTGGAAATAGAGGAGTAGAGGAAATCTCAATGTATGGGTGGCTTTTAAGAGTAGATGCTTTTTCTTTTAGTGTTGTCCCTTCCCCCCCCCCCTTCTTGGCTCTCTGAGACTTGTAAAGTGAGGAGATTTATTGCTGCCCTTCCAAATGCTGCTTTAGAATTAAGAGTTCACATATTTGAAATTCCTCAAGCCCTCAGGAGGGAGAAGGATAAGGGAAAAGTGATGATGGTGAGTGGAGCAGAGCACACCAAAAGGTTTTCCAGGCTGCTTTTTGCCACTTACAGCCTCCCTAGAATCCTGAAAATAAGCTAAACCTGCATCAAGAAGCCTCTTGAAGTGGTGGACTAACTATTACACTGGATTTGAGTGAAATTTAGACTCCATTAGTAATTACTGTTGCTACTGCTAATATTTGGGGAGCTGACTCAGGCCTATTGTGGTGCAGTAGTTTGATTTTACACTGATGGACATGGAATCCTCTCTGTCAGTGAGATCCCAACTCCCCTTGAGGAAAATCCCCCAGACCTTTTCCTTTTAGTCTTATTTTTAATAAAAATAAAATCCACAAGTTAGGAAGGAGTGAACCATCCATGTTCTTTTTGCTCATAAAGCCAGTTTTTTGGCCTGTTAGAAGATGTAAAGTGTATTTTCCAGCAGTTCTCTTCCATGCAGAGAGGCTCCAGTAAATGTCACACTGGGAGCAAGGTTCAAGACATGAATTTTGTCTCAGTTTGACTCTCAGCTTCTCAGGTGTTAGTTGGAAACAAGAAGTCCTGCAGTCAACGTTGGCCTAAACGTTTAGTGCTGGAGACCAGGCCTCGTTTGCATGGCAGTAGCTTCCTAATTTGGAAAATTAGGGATTTTCCAATTAGGAAATTAATTGGAAACACTTTCTGTTTGTTTTTTTTTTTTAACACCTTGTGTCAGTTTGAGAAATTAACAGATGTTTTGAAGAAGCAAAACCCCGTAATGTGTTTAAAAGCAAACCCAGCTTCCTCAGGCAGAGCCACATAAAGGTATTTGGAGAGAGGTTTCCCCTTGGGTATTGGAGACTCCCTGGGTCAAACAGCCCTTTTCTCCTCACCCTTCTGGAGCTGTTTTAATGTGATTTTTATGCCAAAACATAATTCATCCTTTCTGTCTTGTTTTTGCAGAGGATATTCAACTCCTTTGTGTACACAGAGAAAATATCCAACGGAGAAAGTGAAGTTCAACAGGTGAGTCCCAAAACCCCTTCCCACCTCCTGCAGCATTTCAGTCAGCTTAGAAATTACAGCTCAGTTGGGATTTATTCTGCTTGCTTCCCCAGTGGCTAGTGCAGGATGATGATAATAAATGGAATAGCAAATACATGGAGATGGGGTGTTGGAGAGCTCTGCACTGCCATGAGGTTTTCCATCTGTTTTCTGTGCCTCCTTCCCCTCAAAACAAAAGAGCAGAGGCAGAGCTGGGGCTCTTATGTGGGATCTCCCACTAATTGACTGGTTGGAAGTGCCTCTCAGAAGTGCTTTAATTCAAAGCAAACCCACTAATGCTGCTCATGAATGTGGGAACAGCATCATTTGCTTTGTGTAAATAGAGGACAGGTACAGCCTCCTGCATAACAGTTGTGGTTTAGGGGGTTTTTGGGGCTTTTCTTGAACACTCAGGTCTTTAATGTTGAGAGAAAAGATCTCAACACCTGGGCTGTTGGCATTTTACTACCTGCACACATTTGGAAAATTAATTTTGGGTCAGCTGGTGCCCAGTGTCTGAATAAAGAACTGGCTTTTCCTTCCAGTTTAAGCACAAGGAGTAACCTGACCTTGCTCAACCCCTATCAAACCAGTTTTAATGCTGGGGAAAAACAAAAGTGCCTCAGAGCTGGGCTCTCCCCAGGGAAATGGGATTGCCTGTCAGCCTTGCAGCTACCTGGGTTTGTGTGTGAGCTGCTGGTGCTGCTTTCCAGGGGTGTATCAGTTCATTGCATGCTCACATGCTTTAAAACTGGTTGTGTAATTAGAAATTAACACTTTTAAGTTGTGTTTACACTAAAATAGTAAAATCCCCAGACTTTTTATTTTTTCCAGAGGAAAAGTCAAAGCAGAACTGGCTCAGATGGGATTATGAATCCCCACACACCCATATTCTGGGGAGTTTGCATGGGACAGCAGGGCACAGATCCCCTAAATGATCTAGGCTTTAATCAAGACTCTTAGATTGACATGATACAGATTTTAAGGTGAATTTCTTGTGTCTATTACCAATAAACGACAAGGTTTGTGTTCAGAGTTCACCATTGGTGCTACTTGTGTCTGTGGTAGATGTTTGTTTGGTGACACACAGATGTGTGCAAGAAACAACAGAAGAAACTTCTGGTTTTAATCCAACTGCCTGCCCTTGTTCTTGCCACATTTCCCACTTGGCTTCTCAAATGAATTGTCCAGAGACATTTCATGCCTTTAATAATTGTCCTGGGTTTGTTTGGCTTCTGTTTTGATTTTTTTTTCTATTTTTTTTGTCTTTTAATTAAGCAGTCAGCATTGTGGATGTCCTGACATGGGGGCAGCAGATGTGCTGTTAATGTTGTATTAGAATATTTCAATTATTTTTTTAAATCTCCTGTCTTTCAAAAAAGCCCCCCAATTATTTTTTGACAACCTGTAATTGGAGAACACATAATTAAGAAGAGGTGATATGGAAATTAATATAACAACATCCTGGTCTCTTCATAGAAGTGGTACCTTTGTCCCTCCTGGAGGTCCAGATCCATATGGCTCTGTATTTGAGTAGTTAATTTTGTATTATAATTATGAATTTATACAGTTTTGGTGTCACCTCTTCCTGACGTGGACTTACATTATTTATGTGGATGTATCAGTGAAATGCAGTAAAAAAAATAAGAAAAAGGAAATAAATAAAACTGGATGCTCAGATGATGACCTGATGGAAGAACTTGGTGGTTGGTTGGCCAGGAATCATGCAGCTGGTGATGGGAGCTGCTTGGTACCCAGGAGCTAGGCAAGGTGATGGTCCAGCAGCATGGGCAGGAGGTGGGTGATGCTGGAGCCCACTGGCTGCCCTCTGAGCATGCACAGGGGGGGTGCAAAGAGGAATTGTTGCCTGGCTTCCAAAGTTTAAACCTGGAAGCAGCTGAGGTTCTGCAAAGCCAAGCTCAGGGGCTTTGCTGTGGCTCGGAGGGGCTGCTTGGCTGTTCCTGGGTGGTCTGCATGGAAGGGCCATGTGGGCTGGATTATTTGGATCAGATGGCTTTGGGAAGCCAAAAGTGATTTTGGGGAAACCAAGAAACCAGATTAAAACTCCCTTTGAAGTCTCGACTGTTGCTTCTCCTGGTAGGAAAAGAGGGTAGTTGTTTCCCAGCCCCAGCTGTAGGTGCTGAGCAGCAGCAGATAGAAATACCTGTGTGAACACTGGGGGTAGTGTGAGGAATTCAGAGCTGTCAGGGGACAAAAAGGAGGCCTTGGCAAAGCATAATTACAGTGCTTAAAAGCTCAACAGTGAAGTGGATGGAAGAATAATTGAGCACTTCTCATTAATAACCAGATCTTTTCGCCCTAATGAATCCCCAGCAATATAACCAGAGTTTTATGAGTCAGAGTAGGACAGCAAATGGGATCCTCTGGAGCAAACAAACATCAGCAACTGAAACCTCCTGTCTCTCAGTCCTGCTTTGGTCACTCATTAACATTTTTCTTAGCAACTGATGGCCAAAGGCAATTAACGATGGCTTTGTGTCAGGCAGGAGGTTTTCTCCTGGCAGACTGGCCAGGAGTTGTGGGGGGTGCTGGTGAGTGTTTTGGGTTGGTTTTTTGTTTTTTTAATAAACCAAACTGTGTCAATAATGACTTTCAGTTTGTTGAGAGTGAGAAACTACAGCTGTTGGCCTGACTCTTGGATATCCTTGGCTTTCCTCATGCCACACAAGGAGTGGTTTAACCTTTTGAGGTTGAACTGCTCAGGCTTTTAAGGGCTGAAGTCACAGAATTGCTATTGTACCCAGCAGATAAAAACCTTTTCTGCTTTGAATGGGTCGTTAAAAATTGGATGGCACTTGCCAAAAATAACTTGGGTTCCTTTCCCAGAAGTTATTTCAGTATCAGAGAGGTCGAGTACAGTGTGAAAATTCAGTGGTGTGAACTGGTGACAGGAATAAAGGGGGGGAAAAAGTTGGTTTTCTTGGGGGGGGGAAATCTCCATTAGGCTTTTTCAGGGAAGTCAGCATGTGTTCAGCATCCTGCCAGACATCTGGATTCTGCAGCATACAGCACATGAGAGCAGGCTCCAAGGAGGAGAGGATGGTGACAGCATCTTGAGCAGGAGAGATCCACTGAGCTCTGGTAGAATTCAGCAGCAGAGAGAAATTCCTAATAATTTCTATTGCTGGCTGTCCATCCTCATTCCTGGGGAAAGAAGCAGTAGCAAATAATTAATGAAATTGAGGTAATCAATTGTAAATATGCATGTTAGCTGAACAGCACCTTGCTGGAATATTCCTGGGAATATTCACCCCTATTTGAAGACTTGGAAGGACAGGGACAGAGAATTAGTTGTTATTTTTCAGGATAAATAAATGCAGCAGCAGTGAGAGAGGCCTTTTGTCATTAGGTTTCTCCTTTTTTACTATACCCTCCTCTCCAGGTGACTTGTGAATTTAGAGCTAGAAGACTGGCATTCCTTTTTCCTTCTAGATTATTCAGAGCATAATTATCTGTAAACTCAGGAGTCTTATTTTCAGTGTCAGCCAGAGGAGCAGGAATGGTTCTGTTAAAGCAGAAAGTGGGAAGAAGCTGGTGGTGATGCCAAAGATCCTTCCTCCAGCCACATCCCTGCTGCCTTTGGTTTCCTTCTGGGTTTGTACAGAAGCAGTGGTTTCTGAGACAGCCAAGCAAGTTAGGAATAAATACATTAATTTTTTTTCTAGCTTGGGAATCTGTGGATACACAGCAGTGTGAAGTTGTGGGCAGGAGGAGTGCCTGGGCATACTGGAGACAGGAATTTCTGTGCCAAGGTTATTCTGGTTGTCAGAGAGGCTTTAAAAATAAAAATACTAAGTGAATTCTTTCATGTGTAAGGAGGAGTTTTCAAGGAGCCCAGCAGTGTTAAATCCCTGGCTGTGGGTCTGTCGTGGCATCTGTGCCTGTCAGCCTCACTGATACATATTTTATACACAGCCTTGAAAACATTGGAAGTATGTTGGCTTTCAAGATACAGCCAGAAAGAAAACCTCACCTTGGAGCTCTGCTTTCCCTCAGTGCTCCCCAGAAAGGAAAGACTTCAGAGCTGTGGAGCTTTGAGGGGGGGGGGGGGGGGGGGGG
>VYZU01063666.1:33696-87926 GCA_013401355.1 Ceyx cyanopectus | reverse complement strand
GGGGGTGAAACGAAGCTTTCAGTAAAAAAAAAAAAGCTCCAGGGAAGGATGCAAATGAGGAAAATGTCTCTGGGAAAATTAGAGAAACTCCCTGATGTTGTGATGAAAGGTTGTCAGTGGAGATGGTGACAATTGAAGTGCATTACCCATGGGTGCTGCTGTAATAGAAACAGGTGTTACAGTCCAACCTGTCTGCAGACTGAAATGCTGTGGCTGCATGCCAGCTGCCAAAAAACAAACCCCCATCAACCAGAGATGAAAGAGAAGCAGAGCTGCTGGCTGCAAACAATGTGCTTATTGCTTATTATTCACTCCTTTACAATTAAACTAAAATACAGAAATCTGCTAGATGATAAGAGGAATGCTGAGCAAGGTTCCCTCCCCCCTCCCAGCCTCTGTCTTCAAGAGGAGGTGAAGAACACTTTGCAAACTGACCCGAGGATAATAGATAGCATTTTCTGTCAATCTCAAGGTACCCAGATTTATTTCCATCTCCATTCAAATGGGTGATCTGGAGCATTTATATGGGAGCAGAAACTGCCTGGCACAGCTGGTGCCTACCCTGAGTGTGGGATGTCACCTACCTGTCCCTTTCATGTGCCCAACTCAGGACTGATTTTTCCATTTTGCCTTAAAAATGCTTGAAGCAGCTCTATTAGGATGGGTCAGGGGCTGGGAAGCAGGGATGGGTTTTTATTTCTTGTTGTTTTAATCAGCAAGAGCTGAAATGCCTTGTCTGAAATGTGCTTTTCAGATCATCTGAAAAACTGATTTTTTGGATCTTCTGGCTCCACACAGCAGTTAAAACTCCAAACCTCACCTTATACAGCTTTAATTTGTCAGGGAAAAGCAGTGATTTTAAATGAGAGTCCTTTTTGCTCTGCTGCTCTGTTATTTTTGTTACTGCTGCTGATGATTGTGTGGTCTGTTTTGTTTTGGTTTGCTTGTTTTTTTCTTCAGCAAACTTTAAGTTTTCTCCCCTTCTTGTGGTTCCAGCTGGGGAAACCAAGAAAGAAGGGTCTAGATCCAAGGATGTGGTTTACATTGTGTTTAAAACACAGGTAGATTTCATTTATCCAAACAGAGGGAGACACTTTGTAACCATGAAACTTAAAATATTTTGATTTATCAACCTGGGCTTGTGTGTGTTGGAGGCCCTCCAGAGGAATACACTTCTCCAAGGACACCTTTGAGGAGCACAGTCAGGCAAAGTTCACTGGAAAAACAGAAAAAGAACTGCCCAGCAGCTTATTCTCAACAACTGGGAGCAATTTAATCGTGTGGGATGCCTAAGTGGAAGAGCCCATTAGTAGTCCTCTGGTGCCTTGGCAATAAATCATGCCACAAAACCAATTAGGTCTAATTCTGCACGTCATGTGAGCAAGGTCCAATTAAAACCTGTGCTCCTAGGAGACCTGGCATGGAGCTGCAGCATGTGCTGGGGACAATGGAGGCAAAAGCATCTCTGTTATCAGGGAGAACACACTCAATGGTGATGTGAAGTGCTGTTAATAATCGTTAGGAAGGAGCTTTAGCAGCCAGGGGGATCTGGAGCAGCCAACTGTGTTTCCCACACACAAATGCAGCAGGGTGGTGACATCCTCCCTGGAGCTCAGGGGGAGCAGGAACAAGAGGGATGAGTGTTGCAAATCAGTGAGAAAAGTCTGAGAAATGCAGTGTTTCTGGGGCTCTGGCACTGCAGAGGGGTGCTTGGAGATGATCCTCTTGCCTTTTGGAGGTGTCTGGCCAGTGGTTAACAGATAACATTGGGGTGGAAGGGATGCTGAACGTGCCAGAGCAAACCTTGCATGTGCCTGATCCAGTCCATTCATTTCTTGCTTTGCTGGAAAACCAGGTTACTCTTAGAGCAACCTCTAAACCTGATTTATTTATGATTTCATCCTTATGAAGGCATCCTTTATGCCTTTATTTATCTGCCTTCATCAGAGGGACCCCTGACAACAAAAGGAAGAATTTCACCCGTGGTTGTCATTATTTTCTTAATTTTAAATGATAACCTCCATTAGAGATTTTTCTTTTTGCTGGTGAAGTTGGTATGTAAACCTGCTGTAGCATCCATCTGCTAGATGGAAGAAAATCCCTTGGAAGATGCTTAGCTCAGAGCCTGTGGTGCCCCCCCAGGAAAGCAGCAGGGGAGAAAAGAACAAAGCAAGAAGTAGCATGGCTTACTTTGTCCAAATCACAATGAAGAGAACTAGATGAAAGGAGCTGTGAAATACTTCCCAGATCCACTTGAGTGAGGAGGCTGTTTTATATCTATATATAATTTCCCCCCTATATATATATTTATATATTATTAATATACTTATTTATATATAATATATATGTACATTTATATTTATTTATATTTATTTATTTATATCTAGACTGCTTTCTGCAGCCAGAATTGTTAATTACTTAACTTAGAATTGTTAATTATTTAACACTACCCAGTGCTTAAAACCACCAAAAGAAAAGTACAGTGAGCAAAGCAAGTTAAGGATTCTTTTAACCCCTGCAGTTTGGACTTTCCCTTTGTTAATAAGGAACAGGGTGATACAGAGAAACTGGCTTCATTATCATCTTCCTCCCTCTGATTTTTTCTTTTTTTTTTCTTTTCCAGTTGGCCAAAAAGATCCGTGAGAAATTTAACAGGTACCTGGATGTGGTGAATAGAAACAAGCAAGTAGTGGAAGCATCTTACACTGCTCATCTCACATCTCCCCTGACTGCCATCCAGGACTGCTGCACTATCCCCCCTTCCATAATGGAGTAAGTCATGAATTCTGAACTGCCTTGTGCTGTGATTTTTAGTAGCTGAAGAAAAAAAAGGTTATTTCTTTGCAAAGGATTTTTTTCTTGCAAAGGAAAGAATATTTTCTTGCAAAGGAAAGAATATTTTCTGCCTCTCTTGGTAACCCCGTGGACAACAGTGCTCCAAAAGTTTGTCCTCCTGTTACATTGCTACTGCAAACAGATTAAATGAGGAGCTCTGAACAACACTGGGATTGGAAAATGAACCAAAAAGGGGGAAAATTTCCTCAGGACTTAAGTCTTCTGTACAAAACTCTCTATATCCAACATCCACTTTCCACACGGAGACACTGCTTACCCTGAATAACTTCTGAAGCTGGTCATGGGACTTTTGCTTCTTTTTTTTATCTTTTTTTTTTTTTTCTCTTTTTTAATCTTTTTTTTCTTTGAAGCACAGCAACCAAAATCACGAGTTGGTCAGTACATCACATGCTAAAAATACTGCCTTGCAGTTGAATCAAGTTGACATGCTGCTGTTTGATACACAGAGGTTTACCAAAATGGAGTACATTGCTTGGAAAGGGGATTTGTTCCTTTTCAAAGTGTTTTGGGTTGAAATACAAGAGTTTTGAATGGTCTTTAACTGCAGGCACTTGGTTGTCTTTAATCAGATTATGCTGTGTATTTGTAGAAATATATTTGGGCTTCCTAATTGTAGCCAAGTGTGATGGAAGGTTTGATTATCTTTTTTTCCCATTAGAAATATAAGAATTTATTTTAAATTATCAATATTTTAACCATTTGCTTCCATATGTGCTAGAACAGGGGTAACAGTTTATGCAGACTTTGATTACAGAGTATAATTTAATTGTTTATATCTCAGTCTGATTTAGAAACATTTAAGAGAGAGGAAGGTAATTTGGGTAATAAATATTAAAAGCATTTTCTGCAGTCTGACTGCAGTCAGCTCTTAATGACAGCATCCATTCATCTGTCCTGAAGTAGGGCATTAACCCTTGGTCATATCTGCATTTAAATATATAAATTATGTAAATATAATTATTCAGTTTGGTGGCCTCAGTGCAGATTTTACTGGCCAAGGTGCCATCACAATGTTGTGCTGATGGGAAAAGGTGCCATTTGCTGTTCTCAGGAGATATTTTGCTTGAGATGCTACCTTGGAACTGTGTGTGTCCTCAGGGCTGTGGTTTTTCTCTCAGCAAGGTTGGGAAATATTTGTGTTGCAGCTTTTTACCTCTGTGGGTTCTTTTTCTTGGTGCAGGGAGGTGTTGCATCACAGGGGCTCTTTCCCTTGAGCAAACACTTGATGCAGAACAGTGTCAGCAGCACCTTATCTGAAGGTTGGATTTTTAAGGTAGTTTTGGAAGCCTGGACTGTGATAACTCAGAGCTCTTTATCTCATGGTGTCCAGCCTCTAAATGCACAGTGGCATTTGAAAATCTGAGGGCACTTCACTCTGTCAAAGTCATTCTTCCATCAGCCTTTGACATCACTCTTTGTCTTACTGACATTGTGTTGGGAATGCAGCAAGGAAGGAGAAGATTAACTACTATGTGGAGAAAGGATTTTTATTATATATATTTGGTTTTATTTGGTTTTATTTTGTTTTATTGGATTTTATTTGGTTTTATTTGGTTTTATTTTATTTGGTTTTATTTTATTTTTTATTTTATTTTTTATTTTATTTTTTAATTTTTTTTTAGCATGTTTTAATAGCTTGCTATCTTTAGTTTATATTTATTGTTGACATCAACAAAAATACCTACATTTGGCCTTGTGTTTGTGTGTGTTTGTCTCAAATCTGAGTGTTGGCTTTGAGGACTGTTGAGAAACTGTGTGAACTATCTGGTGGCTACCAATAACTGATATGAAACAAGACTTCCAAAGCACAAACTGGGCTGAAAAATGATCCTGCCATTTAAATTGCTCATTTGGTTAAATAGTGAGGTAGGACAAGGAAAACTCTTTTTATTTTCTTGCTCTTATGTAGTCAACAAGTCAAAATGAAGATCCTGGCTGTGCTTTCAGTTGCTATATTTATTAGAGCAACTTCTCCATAGGCCTTCATTCAACAAACATTTAATCATCATCTTATGCTCAGCTGGTTTACCAAAGTGTTTAGACATGTGCTAGTGTAATTGGAAATGGATTGTACACTTAAGTGTATATTCAAGTGCTGCTAAGTAGTGGTGGCCTGTTAAATTCATCTAATCCCAGACTGGTTTGGACTGGAAGGGACCTTTCCAGCTCATCTCATCCATCTCTGCAGGGAGCAGGGCCACCTGCACCCAGAGCAGGGTGCTCAGAGCCCCCCCAACCTCCCCTGGGATGGTGCCAGGGATGGAGCAACCTGGGCCAGGCTCTCACCACCCTCAGCATCAAAAATTCCCTCCTTCTCTGCACTCTCAATCTCCCTCTTTTAGTTCAAACCATCCCCCCTTGTCCTGTCCCAACAGCCCCTGCTCAAAAGTCCCTCCCCATCTTTCTGACAGCCTTCAGAAGGTCTCCCTGGAGCTTCTCCTCTCCAGGCTGAACCCCCCCAGCTCTCCCAGTCTATCCCAGCAGATGGTCCCAGCCCTCCCAGCATTGCTGGGGCTCCTCTGACCCTGCTCAGGTCCCTATCTGTGCTGTGCTGAGGATCCAGAGCTGGACCCAGCCCTTCAGGGGGGACTCAGCTGGTTACATTTTCAATTCTACTCAGTCCAGGGTCAGAAATGGAACCACCATGACAACAGAGAGACAACAGCTGAGAAGAGCCAGCAGGGAGCAGAGCTGTCAGCCAAGGTGGAAGTGGATGGTACAAAGGTGTGGTACCTGCCCCACTATCCAGGCTGTAGCTGTGTCCATGGGGTCAGGGCTCTGTTTCCCAGGGCTGTGTGCCCATGGAGGAAGCATTCCTAGCAGTTGAGAGGCATTGCTCCACCCAGACTGAGTTAATGTGGATAAAGTGCTCTGGGCTCCCAGCAGAAGGGCTGGGTAAACTGGTGGGAGATAAGGGAAATGGATGTCAGGTGAGATGCAGCTTCTAATCCTTGAAGAAATCCCTGCTGGGGAAATGAGGTTTTGGGTTTCCTCCCTAACAGGGGCTGCTGAAGTGGCCATGAGAAGATTTCATGCTGTCTCTAGACACTCCCCATCATGATGGCTTTGGGTGGTTATCTCCAAAACAGTGTTTTAATTAAAGCATCTTCCTTTTTAAGGGGATAAACAGCTTTGTGTACAAGATGGTGTCTCCTCTTTGTCATGCCTGAGATGCTTCAGGTTGAGCACTGAGCACCTACAGCCTCCCTGCACCTTTGGAGGGACCTCATGGGCTGCATGTCAGTTGTGACAGCTTGGAGCCAGCTGGGGGTTGCTTCTCCCAAGGAACAAGTGGCAGGACAAGAGGAAATTCCCTCAGGTTGCCCCAGGGGAGGTTGAGGTTGGAGCTGAGGAGCAATTTCTTCCCCATCAGGCTTGTCCAGGGCAGTGGTGGAGACCCCGTGGTTGGACTGGATGATCTTAAATGTGCCTTCCAGCCAAAATTCAGTGATTCTGCTCCATGTGAGACAGCAGTGGATGTCCTCAGGTGTCTGTGAGGAACAGCAGGAAGAAGTTTCCTTGACTTACCTGCAGCTGGGACCTGTGTGGGGAGAGAAGGGCAGAGCAGCAGTGCCAGAAGCTGCCCCACATGGTGCCTTGCTCTGGCCAGCCACAGTTCCCAGTAACCCAGAGCTGCAGATGGGATGTGAAGATACCCGTGTGCAGCTGGAAACAACTCCCCTTTTCTCTCAGAAACAAACTGCACTGCTGCTTTTCATGGTGAGTTGTCAGGGGGCTCCCAAATCCAGTCTGGAGGCTGGTTGCCATTCTTGAAGTGCTGCTGCTGCTGCTGCTGCCAAGGTGTTGTGAGGTGGCTGGAGATCTGGTGGTGTTCTGTGTTTAGCTGTGCTGATAAGGGCTCAGGGAATGCATTGATCTAAATTGCTGAAGGGAGATGGAATGGAGAAATAGTTGTTGGTAAAAGGGACTACTTGGCAGCCTTGCATTGCAATCATTACTAGAGCTGTTTGGATAAGGGAGTTTACAAACCTATTCTTGAAAATCATTTACTCCCTGACTCTGATAGAGCCTTCAGAAGTGGTCTGTTGGGTTTTTTTCTTCCTTTTTTTTTTCTTTTTTCCTTTTTTTTTTTTTTTTCAACAGTTGGTTAAATATTTGCTAATGTGGTTGAGTTTTATCACAGCTCTCAGTGTTTATCTTTCCTCTCTGGAGCAGTTAAGTGGGAGATAACTGGAAGCCCCTTCAGCTCCTTCAGTATCTGAAGAGCTGCACTTCCAAAGGAGAAGTGGGTGGGCCACACTACATGAAATTTAAGATGGATTTGCTGTTCTTGCAGAGTATCAGGCTACAGTAATGCATGTGGGTTTCTAGAGAATGTAGAGAGGGTTCCTGGTGCTAGTCTTGGCATGACCTTGCTGTGTCCATAAAATGCAGCAGGTATGGAGGAAATTGCTCTCCTGGACTGTTGCTTTTACTTCATAAATGTGGCCGAGTTCCTCTTGAAAAAGTGGGGTTTGGAATGGTTTGTGTTGCTGGGTTCCAGTCTTCCTTCCAATAATACCATTTCTTTACATCTGGGAGCAACTAGAGTGGGACTTTTTCAAGGAGTGGTTGAAATAATGGGGATTTCTATGCCTTGCCAGAAGAAACTGGTTAGCTGAACCATGAGTTGAGTTTATTCACTAAGCCATTGTTGTCCAGCATCCTGTTTAGATGCAGTGGAAACAATTTAAATGTATTTAAACTGAGTTTAAGTCGTGCCTCACAATCAAGAAAGCTAATTGAGAATTTCAAAGTAAATACTGAATTTCCAGTGAACTTCCACAGTGTCATTTGCATACTGAAATCTGCCTTAAATTTGTCTGACTGGAAAGGGAGGGGAGAAAACCAAGCCTTAAAACAATCAGAACTCCTCAGTAGCTGCTCAAGTGTCATTTTTCTCCACAGCTCCCTCATTTTACCCCTGGCCTGAGACAGTGCAAAAGAAGCTGATTTACACTGTAAATTCAGGCTGCACAAAATCCAATTGGAGCTCACTCGAGCTGTGTTTTGATGTAAGATTCAAAGCTGCTGCAAATTTATTTTATCTTCCACACTCTCCGATCTCCTGCTTGTAAATCCTGTTGAAGGAGAATAAAAATGAGCGTGGCCTGATGGGAATTCAGTGTCTGAAGTTCAAAGCAGTTTGCACATCAGAGCAAATGTCAATCAAATGAACATCTTGCAAGGCAGGCAGGGAGCTCGTTTCTCCACGGGGAGGGGATCAAAGTGGGAGTCACAGCTCTGTTTGCTCCCTTGGGACCAGGTTTCGATCAGTTGTTCATTAAAGGGAATCCAGGAGGAAGGGCAGGGAAAAGGGGGTGGTGGGGGGTGGAATGAAACTGCATTTTCAACCCAGTGCCTTTTAGAATTGTAGAATGGGTTGGGATCTGGAAGATTGTCCAGTTCCATCCCCCTGCTTGGTGGGGATGTGGGAAGCCTGTGTGGGGCAGAAGGTGACAACTTCATTTTTACCTTCCTGGGGAGTGGATGGGATGTTGGAAGCCCACGTTGGGCTCTGCTGTGCCAGAGACCTGGAATTCAGCAGGGCAGCTTTGTGCTCATGGAGAGGAGATCATAGAATCAGAGAATCATAGAGTATTAGGGGCTGGAAGGGACCTAGAAGATCATCTAGTCCAAGCTGCTCAGAGCCTGGTGATGTGCTGAAGATGCAGCTTCTCTGCAGGGTAGTTGGCAGCAGGTGGTTTGGGTTGGGTGAGAACTGGGTGCACGTGTCCCCTGGGGTGGGTGCTGAGCTTCTGCCATCAAATCAGCTCAGAGCAGAGGAGGATTCCAGCTGATTTCTGAGCTACTCTCCAGCACTGCCCGTGCTCAGAGATGTGAATCGTGTCAGTTGCTAACAAGGCATCCTGTTGCCATCACTAATAGATTTTGATGGGAGCACTGGGATAATTAGTGAACATCCTGAAAAGTCATTATTTCTCCCTAAGAGTTTGTTCCTTAGTATTCCTCAGAAATTACTTCTCTGGCATGGAAAGGTTTCATTTGCAGGCTCTTGCTCTTCTCCATCTGTTTTTTCCCAAAGATAAACATGTTTTTTGTGAAAGGTCTTCATCAATCAATCAGTCTTAGTCTGGAGATCCTTTAGCCAACAAAAAATCAACAACATCTTTGCTTGCTTGGTAGAGCTGTCATTTTATTTTAAGTAGTTCTGGTTTAAAGGGTTGGAAAAGCCACAACCTTGATCCCAGAGCTATATTCCTGTGAAATGCCAAGGCTGTCCTGTGATGGAGAGGGCTCTGGGGAGCTCTCAGAGAGCAGGTTGCCAATAAATTGAGCAAGGAGAGTGGATGAACCCATGCAGAGCTCAGTGTCAGCACAATTTGGCTGCTCTCAGGTCTGGTGTAGCATCCTTTCCTGACCAACCACCTGGAAGAAGACCACCAGAGATTTTTCCATCTCTATTTTCCCATTTTCCCATATGTGTGTTAAAAATATTGACACAAATCAATAGAGCTATACTTAAAATGCATTTATTATGCACAGTTTTTAAAGTGTGTGAAGGGTGGTGAATGGTTTTCAAATGCAAATGACCCCTCTATTTTTTTTTCCTCTTGTCTAGATTTGATTTGGGATCAAAAAATGTTGGTGCTTCAGTAATTCTGAACTGTTCACTGGCAGTCTCATTCATCTCCTAAGAGAACAACACAGTTAGGATGCTTGTAGTGTTTATGGCTATGGATTAAACTGATTTTAAAGCCTGACAGGTTAAGGAGGCACTGTTTTGATTGATACTTCTATGTAGCAGTGAAGGTATTAAAATTAAGCTGTTAGTAATTGATTTTTTTTTGCATATTCCAAAGTTGAGTTTGACTAGAGCTTCTTCAAACAGAGCCTCTAGTCTGAGCCCTAGCTATGTAAGATGAGGTCTCTTGTGACTCCACAAGAGCCATTACATTTAATCTGATTTTAAAAACAAAGAAGTCAGTGTCTGAGGTTTGTTATGTGTTTGCATAAAAGGCTATTTCACTTACTTGTAACTCAGAAAATCATTAAGGAGCTTCACAGTAAGATCTCAGGAAATTACTTCTGTACTTGAAGGGCAAAGTTCTGAACTCTTGAGAAGGCTGCACTGGATTCTCCACTCAGAACACAAGTGGAACTTCTGCTTTAAGGCAAAAAAAAATCATCCCAAGCTTAAATATGGTTATTCTGGCATGAATCATGAACAAGAGGCAACCTCTCCAGCTCCTCTCAGGAGTGTCTGACTGGTTTTGTAATGCTGAGGTTACTGGAGGTGGATCCAACCACCTAGAGAGGTGATGATCTTAAACCTGCTACCAAATATTTTCCTTTTTCTTACTTAGTTTTTGCTTTGAAGTCATAAAAGGTTTTCCTGTGTCCAGGGTGTGAGGACCTGGTGAACTGAGAGCTGGAGGCTCTTAGCATCTGGCTGAGCTGGGGCTGCTCTGGCTGCATCCCTATAGGATGGAATAATTTTGAATAGGGCTGAAAGCAAATATATTGAATTAGGAGAGTTTTAGTTCCCTTACAAAGAGTTGCTTCCTGTGGTCATAACTTGAAATTTCCTTGCACTAACCAGTTCCATCTGTCTGTGGCTTTTGTTTCTGCTAATTGTTGTTTTAAGGGGTTGATTCAGAAGTGCTTTGTTTTATTTTCTTGTTGTATTCATGAACCCCAGCCCTCCCAGCAAGCACTCAGAGGTCCATAAGAATGGTGCTGCTTTTTCATAGCATTTTCCTTGCAGTAGTTTAGACCTCTGCAAGAGTGTGATAGCATCTCTAGGTGGGTGTGTTGAATGTGAACAGATACACATGTGCATGAAAAAATTGTCGTTTTAATTTAAGCAGCTATGTGCAGTTGACAATAAGCAGCTAAATAAAGAATTTGAAGCACAAACATACTGTGCATGAAGTTGGAAAGCTGTAAAATAACACTGAGGGATGCATAGAAATAAGCCAGTGATTGATGTGCTGATCTTCTTAGAGTGATTAATGTGTTTGAATTATTTAACCTAACCAAAATATTACAAAACTTCAGAGTGTCAAGTTCCTCCTGCTGTTTGGAATGTAAAACCTCAAGTTTTGGTACAGAAAACAGGTTTACAGTTGCTCTATTAGATCATGAAGACATGAAGAGGAAAGCTCTTTCTGCAAGGCACTTGGAATAAATGGTTTAAAAGTGAAAGGTGAACTGTTGGTACTGGTGAAGGAAACATTTTGGCTTAACAAGAGGAGGAAATAATTCCTGGTGGCATCCCTGGATGCACATTTCCCAGGCTGGAGCTTCCACTCTGCTGTTGAAGTCTCAGTGGAAGGGCTCACTCTGTTACCAGCCTCTCTTCCAAGGACTAGTGGGGAAGAAAATGCAATATATGCTTGTGGAGAACAGATGCAATCCAGCTCTGGTCACCTCATCCCTTCCTAGGTTGGGGTTCTGCAATTTTTCCTGGACCTTTAAAATACATAGAATATTGGAGTGTCTAAAACATAGAATATTGGAGTATCCAAAAGAAATCTCACTGAAATGACAGAGAAGATGCATTTCCATTGCAGGTGCTGTGTGGGTCTAATAGGTGACATCAAGTTGCTGATCCTGCCATTGTCATTTCAGGTTTGATGGCAATTTTAACACCAATGTTTCCAGAACCATCAGCTGTGATAGACTGTCTACCACTGTCAACAGCAGAGCCTTCAATCCTGGACGTGACTTAAATTCTGGTAAGTAGTGTCATTTAGTTGTTTTTTTTCTGTCTGTTGAAGGTTGCTTGGGGTTGTTTTTTTTTTCCCATTAGCCTCAAACATTTCCTTGGCACAGAGAATGAGCATTGATTGCCATAGCAACAAGCTTTTCTTTCTCCCCCAGACTGTCACAGTGCTCTTCAGTTGAGATTTCATGATGGAAAGATACTTCAAGTAATGCCCTTAGTTTAAGTACTTGAGAAAAATACCATGAAGATTTTATTCTATATATTTATTTATAATTTTCTTGTGATTTATGCACCACTTCTGTTTTTTTCTTCCTTTTTTTTTTTTTTTTCCAAGGCACTTCCTAGGCCTGTCTGCTTTGGCATCAGTGGTGTCAGATGCTGAAGGGGCCATGCAAAGAAGTTTCTCTGATCTTCTTAGCTGAGTTCAGCTCCTGGGAGGCTGTTTGCAGAGATATGCAAAAGCTGCAGAGGATAAGGGCATCCAAAAATAGTTCCCTCCTTTGTCTTGGCAGGGCATTTCCATCTTGACACTCAGTGCCTTTGCTTGATATGCTTAAAGAGTAGAAATACTCTTAGACCAAAATACGTCTGATTTATCCCTGAGAAATGCAGCTTTTTGGTCCTCCAGCACAGAAAGGTTTTATTTATTTCCATCCTAGTCAACTTGAATTAATACATGGCCATCAAGGCTCTTTTAATCATATTTTTTCCAGCTGTTTTAGCTTACTTTTCAACTTTTGACCATGGCTTAGTAGTGTAAATTAAAAAACAATACACACCCTAGTTGTGGATTTCATTTAGCTTAAGTTTTAGGGGTTATTTTGGGGATATATATTTTTTTTTTTTGGACAGGTAATGCAAACTTAAGAGAGTATTTTTCATTTATTGCAATTGTAATGTGTTTTGTGGACTATAATATTGTTTTATTCATTTATTTATTTATGAACTTGGCTGATAACATGGCAGAGACCCCCTGTTCTGTCCTCACCATGCACAGATTGTAACAGAAAGGATGCCAGGACCTCAAATTCCTCTCTAGCCTCTTTTGCTGTGTCCCTCCTTTATAGCTTTGCTTTCTGGATTTCTAATGAAAAGATATACATAAGCTACCTATTAAAAAAAAACCCAAACAACCAACCAAGCAAAGAATTTATTCTTACAAAAATAATGTTTAAAATCACATGCAGTTGTTGATGAATCACAATAATTTCTGAAAGGAAGTTCTCAGGCACTGTTATGAAAGCAAAGCATGGAATGAATCAGTGGGTTTTATTTAAATAAATTCTTCTCTATTGCAGAAGGTGGACATTAAAATACTAAAGAAATATTCCTTCTTCTCGAGCTGTGGAAAACAAGTGAGATGTAGTTTAAAAAAATGATTTTAGATGGTTTTTTTACATTTCTAGTTTGAATTCCCACAAAGTGAGGGCACGTTCAAGCTCCTGGCTCTCCAGTAAGACTCGAGTGCTCCTCTTCCCCTGCCTCTGGCTTGAAAGCTTCCTGATGAAAGGAGCAGCTTCAAAAACTGGCATTGGCAGAAAAGGGCAGCAGAAGAGAAGAGGGAATTGGAGTGAGAGTAAGAACAGGGAAACGTTGAGGATTTATTGACAGCAGACTCTCCTCCAGCTTTCCTGTCAGCAGCTCTCAGAACATGGCCTTTGGGGGGAGGCTTTTTGTTAGTGAGAAAACTTCTGTAAGAGAGGAATGGAAAATGAGGTGGAAACAGGTTGATTTGAGAAACAAAAGTTGATGCTGGGCTCACACTCAATGAAATGGGAAATTGAGATTTTCTGAAGCTGAGCTACATGCCTTTAGTCCTGGAAAGTCTCTGAGATGATGGTTCCCACCTTCTCATCCCTGATCCTCAGTGGAGAAGCATCTAAACCACATGAGCTCCACCACCCTGACCACAGATGATGAGCCTGGGCAACCCTGGAGGGGAAGATGTTTTTCCTCATGTCCAACCCAAACATCTCCTGGGGCTGGTTCCCCTTGTCCTGGTGCTTGTTCCTGGGAGCAGATCCCAACCCCCCCCTGGCTCCAGCCTCCTGTCAGAGCCAGAAGGTCTCCCCTGAGCCTCCTTCTCTCCAGGCTCAACCAGCCCAGGTCCCTCAGCTGCTCCTCCCCACACTCTGCTCCAGCCCCTTCCCCAGCTCCATTGCTCTTTGGACATGCTCAAGGTTTGGAAGCCCTTTGCTCTTCCAGCCCAGACACAAGAGTTTCTGTACTTCAGTGTGCCCACAGCTTCAAGAATCAGCCTGACCTGTCCATCAACCAGGTTGCCTTCCCAGATGAGTTGATCATTTCATTCTTGATTAAATGAAATATCCCACGAGTATCTCTCTTTTTTCCTACATGACTCTTCCAGCTTAAATCACCCAGCCTATAAAAAGCTCTCAGCAAAACATAAATTGCAACTCTGCTCTGTTCAGCCTCAGTCTCAGCTCTTTCAGTGTTACTCTTGGCCCACTCTGGGCACAGGGTAAGAAAGTGGGGTTGGAGTGGTGAAGCTGTAGGTGTTGGAAGGGAATGGAATTTGCACCACAGACTCTGGGCAAGCCACAGGAGCAGAGTCAGGGAGAGCCCTTGGTGGGGACAACAACCCCAGCAGCTAGTCTGACACTGTGTTAAAGAAGGGTGAGTGGAGCTCATGAAGCTTTCCAAAATAAAGAACTTTTTTTGGGTGTTTTTTGCAGTGTTCTATTGAGGTTTTGTAATACAAAGAGAAAATAAACATTCATTTTTGGGAAGGGAGGAAGTAAAAAGAAATAGATGTCACAACTCTTAAAAAATAATGTTGTTGACACTTTTTTTTTTCCCTTAATACCAGGTGACTTTTTATGTTTTGATGTCTCAGAAAGGTTTTGTTTGTTCTTGGCTTGAGTTTCCCTTTTGGTTTCCTTCTAGCTGTTACTACAAAACAGATAATGAGTCTTAATTCTTCAGGTGGAATCCCAGGCTTGGGTGAGTTTATTGAGATCAGTCCTCACTGGTCTGAATAGTCCTTTATTTATTAGTCACCAGAATCTTAGCCAGAGCCAGGGCATTATGTTATCAGATTCCTTCTGGGTTTTCTTTTATTTTGAAGAAGAAGAAAGCAGGAAATCTTTTTTATTCTCATCCTTCCACATGCTGAAAGGGCTGTTTCGAGCCAGGAAGCTTTGGCAGAGTGCTCTGCCCTGGTGATATGCAGAACTGGTACCAAGTTGCTCCATAAATTTTTGTCTGTGCCTTATTTGAGGTGTTGATTTAAAACATGGAGCCTTGGTCATGATCTTGCTGCACTTTAAACTTTCAGGTGAGTTGAAATAGTTGGGAGGTATTTGAGCAGAAGAGTGAATACCTCCCTTCTAAAGCATTTTCCCAAGGAAACTGGGTTCTTTCTTTCAAATGAAAGTTGGTTTGTTTTGGTTTCTTTTTACTTCTTTCCCCTTCAGAGTCAAAAGGTCTTCCAAGGAGTGAGCTGGGCTCCATCCTGGCTCATGCCATCTGCAGAATTTTAATAGGGTTTGAGCTGCAGAGCCTTTTATTTCTGGTGAAAACACAGGATAGAGTTGGACTCAAAAAATCCCAGGTCAGATCTGTGGGTCTGGAGAGCTGGAGGATGTCTTTGCCTGGGAAATGAGCACGTTCACTCCCTGCTGCTGTGCCTGGGGAGTGCTGCTTGATAAGAAATACAGGAAGTATCTTCATGATAATGATTTTTAATAGAGGTGCTTGGCAGAGGAGAGCTGCAGCTTGTGTGTCACAGGGAAAAGGAAACTCCTTTGTGGGGTGAGAACCACGAGCTCTGCAGCTCAGCAAATAAAGAAGAAGACTTTTTAAGGAGCTCTTTTATAATGAGCAATTATGGTCGGGAGTTCCTTTTTTTTTTTTTTTTGCCCACTGACTGTTTGTGCTGCTCTTTGAAGATTAATTAGTTAATGATTTGAGTGTGCTTTGAAGATGTAAAGCAGTATCTAGAAGTGCTAAGTGTTATCATATCACATTCCCTTTGAAGTTTTCTAAAATCTCTCACACAGGGCCTTCCTTCTAAAAGTCATTTTTGCCTTGTGAGATATTTATAATTAGAGAGAATGTTCATTTCAAATAGTCCCATGTTAAAATAGTTTCCAGCTTTTTCTGTCTGCAGCAGAATTTGAGGGCAGATAGTGCTGCATTGTAAGTGGAGGGGACTTGCCAGTGCCAGCTCATGGGCAGCTCCCAGTTGGCTGTTTATCTCTCCAGTCTGTGTCTGGAATAAAGGGATTCCACTAAGATTTCTGCATTTTGGATTCTTGGCTTCCTCCAGTTAGAGTGATGTCAAGGCTGGGTCTCTGTTGGGTGGTGATGCTGACTAGAAATGACTCTGCTAAACTGGTATGAAGCCAAAACAAGGACTTGTTTTGTCTTCAGTTTAGAAGAATTTAGAGGCATTTAGGGGGAACTTGAAAGAAACAAAAAATATTTGCAAATCTGTGTGACATTTTATTGCTTTTTTTTGAAAGGAAGAAAATTAATGAGGCAGAGGATTCCTGCTCTTAAGAGCCTCACCAGGCTGATTTTACCTGTGCCAGGAGGGAGGGAGGAGAACCAAGCTTTGGCATTGAATTTGATTTGGTATTTTTTGGAGGAAGATGAGACAGTAAGAGGTGTGAGCAGAAAGTGGGTCTGGTTCCTCACTCAATCATTAATGTGCTGGGAAGAACATCATTAAACATCTCATATTGTCCTCTTGTTTCTTCCTTGGTCCATCAAGGCACCAAATTCTTGAAAGCCACAATCATACAAAGCTGCATCTTTGTGCAGAGCCCAGCTGGGAGCAACCAGGACTTGCAGGCATTGTGGAAGTCAAAAAAAAAAAAGAAAAACAGTGGTAGAAAGAGGGGAAAAAAAATCCCCAAGATAGTGGTTTTGACAGGGTAATTATGCTGAGCTGAATGTGGAGAGAACATCGTGGCCACAGCCAGTCTGGGAAACTTGAGTAAGTGCTAAACTGTTGAGGATGTTGAACTGAAACTATACTCTGTGTGGGTATTTTGTTGTAGAATGTCTGGCTAGGGTTTGAAATGTGCCCTGCAGTGATTTCCAACCCAAATATTGGTGTATTTGATCATGAGTGAGATCCAGGAGATGAAACTCTCTGGCCTGTTCTCCCTGTCAGCATCGAGGGAAATGCCCAAAGTAGCTGCTCAGTGGCAGGTGAAGCTCTGAACAGCAGAGCTGCCCTCAGAATTTCTGGCTAGGCTGAGAATCAAATTTAACATGAATGAAGAAATATGTTGTAGGTTTTATTTTCAGTGCATTTTAAGCTGATATGATCCATTTTAACTGTTAGGTAAAAACTGAAGAGGATGGGGCCAGACTGGGCAGTGGTGCCCAGTTTTTTTTCTTTATGAAAACTCCGTGGACAGTTTATTTATCACTGCACATATGGATGTCTCTGTGTTGTATAGAATTGCCTTCATCTCTTCCTTCCTTGCTCCTGACTTGGCTTCTTCAGAGGTTCAGAAACAAAACATTTTAAAACAAAATCTGTCCAATCCAGTGTTTCCAAAAGACTTTTAACTGGGAATCAGACATGAAGCTCCATCAATCCTCAGCAGAGCTAACTTGTATTTTCTGTTGGCACCCTGGTTGTTCTTCACCAAACACACGAGAGAGGCCTCAAATAAACAACATCTCCACGTTTCCCTCCCTTTGTAACTTCATTTTTCCTTTTTTCCTCTCCAACCTTCAGTCCTTGCAGACAATCTGAAGTCTAACCCAGGCATCAAGTGGCAGTATTTCAGCTCAGAAGAAGGGATTTTCACCGTGTTCCCAGCCCACAAGTTCCGCTGCAAAGGCAGCTACGAGCACCGCAGCAGGTAGGTTTGCTCTTGGTACAACTGACTGGGCAAAATCAGATTACTCAAGCCCTGACTCCATGGTGACCTTGGCAAGGCCCTCAGATGAGATTCCTCAAGCACTGATTTAATGGTGACCTTGTGCTTTGCCAAGGTGATGATGCTCATGAGTAACTTCTAGGGGAGTCCTTTGGGTTTTCTTGGGTTGGTTTGTTTTAAAATCCCAATTTGTACTTTTCAGAGACTTGGAAGTAAAAGAAAGTTGCATACAGGTTCCTCACCTCTCTCAAATCAGGTGTTAATAGCAGTGAGTTGCAAATTGTAGGTCAGCCCATAGGTAAATTAACTTATATTTGACTCACACTCAACCCCTGTTACTGAAATAGTGAATTTCAGAATATTCTGCTGATTGGGCAGGTGCATCTTTTGGGGAGGGCGTGGAAGGATGGGAGACTGGGAGGAGGGAGGAGCATTTCCCAGTCTCCACCCAAGGTTTAAGGGGCACATCGTGGATAGTAGGGAAGCAGCAATAGTGGAAACTTTCATTTTCTGCTAAAAAAACCTGTAGCAAAAAGGATCAAATGGTGACAAGGTTTTCCTGCACAGGGGAATGTTTCTATTCCATAGGCATGAAGCAAAGCAGTTGCAGTGCAGTATTTTTTTCCCTGGCTTTTGCTGTCAGTACTGTGGATAAACAAACTCATGGGTGGAATCTTCCAAGAAAGTGCAGCTTTATTAGATCTGGTCACACATTAGCTAATTGTTCCAGTTAATCAGTCCATGCAGAGGAAATATCAGCCCATCTAGGTAGGTTTCCACACAGCTGAGTGCACAGAGACTAAGGAGTGTTTTGGTTACCTGTCAGTGTTGAGCAATCAGATGTTTATAGATGTTATCTTCTATGTGTCATCAAAGCATGAAGTGTCTGGGCTTGATTAATTTTTCTGTGGTCTTGGAAAGGTGTGGTCTGAAGATATGGGAGCTGAGGGTACCCCAGTTTTGATCAGAATTTTGACATTAAAACCATGGGTGATTTCATCCAAATCAGTTAGTCTGGGTCACAGTTCCTCCATGGCTAAAGAAGGGATCATCTTTTTGCTAATATTTACTCCAGAGGGTAGTTTGGATGGATTAATTAGTTAATACTTAAGTGCTTTGAAGATCAAAGGCCCTATTTAAGTTCTGGGTTTTAATACCAGTGTAGAGCTGCAGGCTGGTTTACAACAAAGAACTGATTTGTGCCAGTTGTTTATTGCAGTGCCTTTGTCTAAAGTCTTCTGCATTTCCTTCACTCTTAATAAGATTTCTGTGGCTGCCTTTGATATATTCAGATTTAGATCCCCAAACTCACAGCTGACTCTTAAACTAGTTTTGAGTCTGGACTAAAGAGTGAAGAGAGTCCTGATGTTTGTTGGTTTGGGTTTGGTTTTTTTGAATCCTTCCTCCTAGATCTTCCTAATTTGTTCCAGGTTGTAACCCTGGTGTGAGGGCTTGTGAAATCTTTCACACATCTCTCATGACACTGAACTGGATCTGAGCAGCACTTCACTGCAAAGAGCTTTTTATTGATGTTAGCACACCCAAGAGCCTTCCCAGGGTTAACACAGGCCCAGGGGGTTGTTGACCCAAGTGAAATGCATTCCAGGGCACCAGAAACAACCCTTTCTTGGCCAGAAGCCTTCCCTTGTTACAAGAAACCCCCCCCCCCCCCCCCTCTGCCACTGCAGCTCTGCACCACTGCACAGGTTTTCACTTCCCTTGTAACCAGCAAATACCCTGTTGCCCTTCCTTAGACCTGTGAGTGGGGTTCCTGGCACCCACCCTTTAGCATCAGGGCTTTCTTGATTCATTATTTCTTCACAGGGTGTTTTTGGTTTTGATTCTTGAGGGTTTTCACTTGTAAAATGTTTTGGTGAAGTTAGAAGATGATTCACAGCAGTGATTTTGGATTTTTTTGTCTCCTCAGGCCTGTCTATGTTTCAACTGTTCGACCTCAGTCCAAGCACATTGTTGTCATCGTGGACCACGGGGCTTCTGTGACAGAGACACAGCTCCAGATTGCCAAGGATGCTGCCCAGGTCATCCTGAGCTCCATAGATGAGCACGACAAGGTAGGATTGCTCCAGGCAGTGAGCATCTCTGCTTGGGTTTCCACCACACTCGAGTGTTTTCTGTTCTCATCCAAAGTGGTATTTTCAACTTGTGGTCCGTGGGGATCTGTGGTTTACCTCTAATGGGTGATGAAGACTTGAACTTGCTCCTGGAAGACTGCAAGGGAAATGTTTGGGGATCTGCAGGCTGATAAAAAAGAAAGTGAAATCCATTTTTTTGTTTCTGGGTAGTCTTTAAAGGCTCCTTCATCTTGACTTCAGGTGATGGTCAGCAGTGTGATACAGTGTGCAATTAGAACCATGCTCTGAGCTGACAACTTCTGCAGTATTGGAATGCTTTGAGCAGCTCATTTTGCCTCTGAAGCTGTTTTTTTTCTGCTGGTGAAAATGGAAATGGTTTGTTCTGGTGCTATACTGGGGTAAGATGAAACATATCTAGTGGTTGGAAGGTTCCTGCTCAACTGTGATACCAGCAAGGAAGGGAGAAAGCAAAGGGACAAGAAATCTGGATTTTTTTCCTTGCTCTGCCACAGATAATGTGCTTGACAATGACAAAATCACTTAACCCATCTTTTTTTTTTAAAGTATGGATTACAGCCAGGGGCAAGGTGCTCCTGTAGCACCACAAGCAGTGTCCAGGTTTGCCTTTAAATAATTCACTTCTAGTGGGACCTTGATCATGCTTCTTCTTATTCTTGTTTGGTTTTGTTTTTTTCAATTAAGAACAACTGATTGTAATCTTTGCCTTAAGTCTTCTCATTAATAGCATGGGGAAAACACTTCTGTGCTTCTACAGAGTTTCAATAATGTAAAATAATGCTTATGGTTCAGCAGGATTAATAATACTTTACAGTGTCAAAAGTGTTTGCCTTAATACTGACCTATAATGAAGAAAACACATTTTAGACACATTCCTTGGTCAGTAGCTGAATGGTTAGGAAACCTGTTGGACAGGTACTGCTTAATTCTGTGACTGCCTTGCATCAATCCTCATTTACAGTGAATTTTTAATAATTGTAATAATAAACTTTTTTAATAAGACTGGTATATTATGTGTAAATCAATGCAAGTGATACATGAATTGCAGGATAAAAAATGCTGGTAGATTTGTCTTGCTTGGACTGAACAACATAATGCTTTGCCTATAAAAATTTCTTAGAGGCTTTTGTTTTGTTTCTGTGGGTTTTGGGGGTGGGTTTTTTTTGTGTTGGTTTGGTGTAGTGGTTTTTTTGTCTGATTTGGTTTGCTTTTTTTTTTTTGTTTTCATTTTCTACATACACTCCACTTTTCTACAGGCACTCCAGGCTTTCCTGAAAGTGCTGTCTGCTGATTTTGTGCCTGGTTATCTCTAGTTCCCTTCAGCTCCTGCCCAGAGCAGTGTATTAACTATTATGTAGCAGCAGAGTGGAGCTGACTTCATCTGAGAAACAAAGACTGAAGTCTCTTCTTCTTGAAATCACCATAAGTCTAATCCTCTTCAGATTGGATGGATTTATGCCTCGAGCATTGCTTTTTGTTAACAAAAACATTTGAAACCCAGGGAATCTCCTCAGTTGCCTTCTCATTGTGTTCTCTGGATGGGGGCATAAAGAATTCTAAATGGGAAGGTAATCCAATAGAGTTTCTTCTCTTTCAAGATCTCCGTGCTAACCGTGGCAGACACAGTGAGAACCTGCTCCCTGGATCAGTGCTATAAGACATTTCTGTCTCCTGCCACTAGTGAGACCAAAAGGAAGATGTCCACCTTCGTGAGCAGTATAAAGTCATCTGACAGCTCCACACAGCATGCTGGGGGGTTCCAAAAGGCTTTCCAGCTGCTCAGGAACACCAACAATGGCACAAAACTCCAAGGAAGTAAGTCCCTGCTTCTGCAATCCTGATTATGTCTCAGCCTTGCAAATGTTTTCTTCTTGGAGAGCCTCACTTAGACTGAGGCCAAAGCAGTGGTGTCTTGAATGTTAAAAAAAATAACCCCAAACCCAACAATCCTACTCTCCATGTTTTTAGAAGTAGAATTTCCTTCATCTGGAACTTGCAGGAGTGATTGCTGGATGTGGTCATTCCCTTTTACTACTTTTACTCATTGATTTTCTTTAACTATAAGATAAAATTGGGAAAGAATTCAGCTCTCAGACAGTTCAATCCTGCAAACATGTGTGGTGCAGGGGTCATTTCCATGAGAGTTGCTGTTGCTCATTTAATCACTGCAAAAATACTTGTATATGACTCATGTGCTTTATGTGGACCTCTGGAGATGCTCTGGTGCCACCCCCTGCTCCATCCAGCAGGTCACCCAGAGCAGGACCCAGCAGGGCAGTGTCCAGGGGGATTGGAATCTCTCCAGAGAAGGAGACTCCACAACCTCTCTGGGCAGCCTGTTTCAAGGTTCTGTCACCCTCAAAGTAAAGATGATTTTCTTTATCCCATGAGTAACCTACACAAGTGTCCCTTGCTTCTCAAGGAAGAAGGTTTTTTTGAGGATACCAATTATGGGTGGTATTTTATGGCATAGGTGGTTGGCCTGGCTAAATTTTCCTTCATCTAAAAATATCCTCCTGAATTTTGGTGTGTGCATGACAGGCTTTCTCCTTCCCATGCCCAAGACTGGGAGGTTTTTCTGTGGTTTCTGCTGTGAGGATGTGGTGAAAGATATGGCAAAGGTGGCTGTGAAGTTGAGCAATGCATCTGCTTGCCAGGAAGCCATGGAAAGCAAATTCTTCAAGCTGTGCTCAGGATGCTCATTAGAGTCAAGAAGCATTGCCAGTGCCAGGGCAAGGTGGAGAGAGCAAACAGATCTCTATCACTCCAGTCAATTTCTGGAACACAGATCCCATAGCTTGCTTGCTCCTCTGCCTGCTCCAGTGAGTGCAAATTCCTCAGTGGCCTGAAAAGCACCAGCTCAGAAAAGGCAAAAAAAATGCAAAAGTGCAGGAACAAAAGTGCTTTGGCAAAATGAGGAGATGTGCTCCTGCTCTGTGGGACTTCTTGTTTGTGAAGTGGTGCTTTTGCTGTTGAAAGTTCAGATCCCTTCTGAACTTTAAGCTCCAGAGACAGCAAAGTGTTCCTTGGCTGCACACTGCTTAGCTGAAAGATGCTGTCAAGGGCAGGGTTTTGCCATCATCCAGCACGTGGATTTCTTTCTAGAAAAGAAAACAAACTGAAAAAAAACCCCAAAACAATGCAATGCTGCTGAAGCTGGATGGGCTAAAATGCATTAGTCACTGGTAGTTATTCCAAGAACATCAGCTGCAGAGTCTTGCAGCATCCTCCTACATATCTTTTCTCTTTGGCACTGTTTGTGCATTAGGATTAGAAGGCTTTGGCACATTGTTCATTGCTGGGAAAGCACATACTCTTCCTGGGCTTCATCCCAAATAGTTGTTTTGAGGCAGAATACAGAAAGTTAAAGATGAATACGTTGGATTTCAGTTTCCTCTAAGTGTGAAAGATTTTTTAAGACCTTATAGAGCCAATTTCAGAATTCATGAGGTGAGACACAAGAGGTTTGAGAAGAGGATGTTTATAAAACATCTCATTTTCTTGTCAATAATCTTTTCATCTTTAAAAAAAAAATAAAAAAGAAACCTAGGAAAAAAAATATCTCATTCATTTCACTGTTAATTTTCTAACATCCTGTTCCCAGAGAACAATGTGTGGGTGTGTCAGGGAAGCTCTTGAGATTGACTCCCAAATCCACACTGGACAAGTTCAGAAGGGAGCTGCTGGTGTGAGATGGAAGAATTGTGCTGTACCCAAATTCCCTGAAAACTCTAGGTAAAGAGGTAGGGATAAAATTGCAGCATAGAATTATATATTATATACCCACACACTGAATACAAGGGAATTTTCCAGCTCTCAGCAGTGCAGCACATCACCTACCCCAGGATGATCAGCTCCTGGCTGGTGGGATGCCCTGTTTAGCCCTGTTGAAGCCCTGAAAGACTTAATCCTGGCTCATTTTACTCCTGCTAGCACAGCTTTTAGCCTGGCTCAGGCTCTGATAGCTCTGGTATAGCCTGGGAAACAGAAGAACAGTTTTCCTTAGGCTGCAGCCAAATATCAATACCTGGCTTTGCCTTTTTTATTTTCTCAGTTTTAGCTTCTAAAACAAGAAGGCAGAAATTCCCCCAAAGTTCACAGCTCCTCTTACGTGTTTGTTATCCAATTCTAGCTGAAATGCTTTCCAAGCCATGATGACAAAAGGTACAAGTCAAAGCATTCTCACCTGTTTAATAAAAAAACCACAGTGAAACCACAAAAAAAACCAACCCAGATGAGACAACAAAGTTGGTTTCTAACCAACAAACCTCGTGTGCTTGAGGTGCTGGGGTGGGGTGTGAGCATAAACTACTTGCACTGCTGAGATACAAGATGATGAAACAGGTTGGTGTGGCAGCAGTGGTGGAATTTCTGTGTTCCAAGGTTTTGGGGCAGCCCTTTCCCCCAGAGCATGCTCAGCTTGAAAAACATGCTCAGCATCGTGCAGAATGAGCCAGGGACCAATTGGCCAAGCCCTGCACTCTAACCCAGCCCCACAAAGCACTGCTGCCTTGGTCCCCCCAGGGTCCTCCAGCTGTCACATCATGGCAGGGCTTGGAAGGGACTTCTGGAGATGATCTGGTTTGGGATCTCTCCAGAGAAGGAGACTCTACAGCCTCTCTGGGCAGCCTGGGACAGGCTCTGACACCCTCACACCAAAGAACTTTCTCCTCCTGCTCAGCTGGAACCTCCTGGTTGGTGCCCCCTGTCCTGTCCCTGGCACCACTGCCCAGAGTCTGGCCCCATCCTCTTGCCCCCCAGGGCCCTTTATCTCTTGCTCAGCATTGCTCAGCTCCCCTCTCAGGCTGCTCTGCTCCAGCTCAACAGCCCCAGGGCTCTCAGCCTGTGCTGGGCACAGAGATGCTCCAGCCCCTCAGCAGCTCCCCAGCCTCTGCTGGACTCTCTCCAGTAGTTCCCTGTCTCTCTTGAACAAGGAAGCCCAGAACTAGACACATTATTCCAGATGTGGCCTCTCTAGTGCAGAATAGAGAGGGAGAACCTCCCCTGACCTGCTGCCCACACTCTTCTTCATGCCCCCAGGAGCCCATTGGCCTTCTTAGCCACAAGGGCACATTGCTGGCTGATGTCCTTGTCCTCCAGAACTCTTTGGAGCTGCTGTGCAGCAGCTCAATCCCTGACCTTCCCTGGTGCAGAGGTCACAGATGAGCTGTGGGATGCAGCTCTGCTCCACTCTATGAAATTGTAGGATGGGAGAACAGTGGGTCAGGAGATTAAAGTGTTTTTTGCTTCTATTAAGCCCTCTCTGTGGGGTTGAAGCAGCTTCTGCAGCACACTGCACTCACACCCTCCTGCCTGGTTGCATCCTGGCCAGAAGGTGTCTGTGAAGATCTGTCAGGAGAAACAAGCCACGGGGCTTCTGGGTGGCTGGTAGGCACCAAATCAAAGAGCTGTTTGTCAAATACTGAAGTTTAATAATGAAGGATGTATTTCAGAGGTCTGTGCTGTGTTTATTCACTGTGGATTCTGGTGGATCTCCTGAATGGAGCTGTTGGCAGTGTCTGGTTGTCAGGCTCTGACCACGTGGCTTTCCTGGGTTAAAAATCTAATGCACTTTCTGCTTTATATATATTATATGTAAATAATATTTATATATATTTAATTCTTTGTAGATACTGATATGGTCATCATTTATCTGTCTGCTGGGATTACATCAAAAGATTCCCCAGAAGATGATAAAAAAGCCACTCTACGTGTCATCAGTGAAGAAAATAGTTTCCTCAATAACTCAGTCATGATTCTGACTTATGCACTTATGAACGGTGAGAAACCCTTTTGTGTTTCCAGGGGGTGAAAATTCCCTTTCATTGTTTATTAAGCTTGTCCAAATGTAATCCCACACCTTCCTGGGAGCAGTTTAATGGATTTTGGCCAGTGTAATCCAGAGGTTGCATCCAGATGTTACCTCTTTGGTGCATCAACTGAGTGTCACTGCTTCTAGATCCCAGTGCAGCTGCTCTTGTTGCCTCAGCTGTCTGGTGGCAACCAGACTGAATTCTAAGTGCTGCAGCTGTGAACCTGCCTGACACCACCCATGTTTGCTAAATGAGAGTGTCTGTCACTCACTTCTGCACCAGTTGCTGGCCAAGGAGCATGAAGGTAAGGCCAAATGTGGCCAGAAATGCTTTGATAACATAAAACCCAACTTCAGAGCGAAGGTCAGTGTTGAAGATTTGGCATCCTGTGCTTTTTTCCAACAAAGCCTTTTCAGTCAGAAGGCTCTATTTTGTGTTACTAGAAATTGCACCTGGACTCTGGCCGAGGAAACTGAGGCTTTAGCTGATGTGTTATCAGATTGTAAATTTAAATACTCATTTTGAGACCTAACACGTCCAAAAGTCTTTGATTTCTCTGCAGGAATTAAGCCTGAGACTAGAGTAAAATGTGAAACTTTAAGCTAAAGAACAAAGCCTGTTATCTCCAAGGGTGGATAATATGCTCCTGCTCCTTTATGTGGACAAGCCACCAGTGGAGAACAAAGAGCTGTCCTGTGGATTTATGGGTCACATAAGTCCTTGTTGAAAGATCTTTGTTTCAAGTGGTGATGTGAGCAGCATGGTCAATTTTTTTGCACCGTGCAACAGTATGTGAGAGGCAAGCTCATTAACTTTTGGAGCAGCTAATTACTTTTCCTAAAACCCTGCTAAGCTTTCAGCACTTCACCTTATCTCTGAACTGAGCCTATAGAATATCCAGCCCTCCAGTATAACCTGTGTGGCTTTATTTACAGTACTTTGCAGTAAGTCTTGATGGAAATGGAGCTGCTTTTATCCCCTTCCTTCTCTTTCTCCCCTCTCTGATTGCAGAGGGAGTGACAGGGCTGAAGGAACTGGCCTTTCTGAGGGACCTGGCAGAGCAGAACTGGGTGAAGTATGGGGTGCCAGACAGAACAGCCCTGCCTGTGGTCAAGGGCAGCATGATGGTCCTCAACCAGCTGAGTAACCTGGAAACCACAGTCGGCCGCTTCTACACCAACCTCCCCAACAGGATGATTGATGAGGCTGTTTTCAGCCTGCCTTTCTCAGATGAAATGGGTGATGGTGAGTGCTCCCCTTGGTTTCAGGTGTAAAAGAGGGAGAGATGAGGTGCTCTTTGCTTCCATATTCTCAAATATGCTGTCATCTTACAAGGCTTGTTCTCGGGAAGCTCATCTGGTGTTTATTTGACCATCCCAGTGACATTAGGACATGCATTTGTGATTTTATATTGCTTTGACAATTGGTCACATTCTCTTTTCATTCAGGGCTTGGCACGTTCTTAGCCTCAGCTAGTACAGAGTTGTTGAAGGTTATGCTGAGTAGTTTTTAACCTGGTGCAAAGGAGGCTCAGGGGAGACCTTCTGGATCTGACAGCTCCTGACAGGAGGCTGGAGCCAGGGGGGTTGGGCTCTGCTCCCAAGCAACAAGCACCAGGACAAGAGGAACCAGCTTCAAGTTGCCCCAGGGGAGGTTTAAGTTGGAGCTGAGGAACAATTTCTTCCCCTCCAGGCCTGTCCTAGGCTGCCCAGGGCAGGGGTGGAGTCCCCATGACCCCTGAAGGGGTTTCAGAGCACTGAGGGTGTGGTGCTGAGGGCCATGGGATAGTGATGGTTTCACAATGGCAGTGCTGGACTCAGTGTTCTTAAGGGTCTTTTCCAACCCAAACAATTCAGTGATTCAAGGGTTACTGAGTTTAGGTTGCACATTTGCCTTGTGTGTGAAGTCTGGAAGCAAATGCAAGACTCTCTGAGTCAGGATGCTCACTACTTGCTGCATTTCCTCACCTTGTTAATCTGTACTGTTATTATTTTCTCACAAATCCATATGCAAGCACAATGGAAAACTGGAGCAACAGAAGGATTAGAAATGGTGCAATAGAGAAGGTTTGTCTTGAGTACATCTCAGAGTGTACTTAAAAGCTTATACATGCAAATGAGTCTTATATTGGTTTGCAAGGGAAGAGTCACCAAGTTTCCAAATAGCAGTGGGGTAGAAAGCAGAAGGGAGGAATTTCCAAGAGTTTTTACCCTTGCCACAAGATGAATCCCAAACCATTGTGTTGTTATGGGTATAATTCCCAGTACAGTGGCTATATTGGGATTTAATTAAGCAGAGGAGGTTTAATATTCTGAATATGCAATTAGCTGAGCAATAATCCACCCCTGTTGTTGCTTTACAAGCACAACTTCTGTTCCTCCTCTCTCTATTTTTTTTAACGTGCCTTAAATGATGTTAAAGGAACAAAATGCTGTCTTGGTTTGTCATGAAAATGCTTTTCTGATCTGTAAGGTGTCCATTCTTAGACTGCCAAATCCCCAAAACATTAATTGTGGGGTGTATTTTAATAAACTGATTAAATTTGATCACTCTCAGAAACATGGGAATTAGCAGCTAACAACAGCCAGACCAGACAGACAACCTGCTTCTCTTCCCTGTGAATGTGCCAAGTTTTAACCCATATTCCAGCAAGGAATATTATCTAAAATTGAACTGTATATCCTTTTGAAATGATAAAGCTGTTTCCTCTAAAAATAACTAACTAAATGGTATTGCTGATGGTTTGATGTTCTTTCTCTCATTCCAAGGCCTGATAATGACTGTAAGTAAACCATGTTACTTTGGAAACCTGCTGCTGGGGATTGTTGGAGTAGATGTTAATCTTGCCTATATCTTGGAAGATGTCACCTACTATCAAGACTCCTTGGGTTCCTACACTTTCCTCATTGATAATAAAGGTAACTTTTGGGCTCAGCTCATCTCTTCTAGTCCCACTGAGGTCATTAACCATCAAAAGCAAACTTTTAATCCTCATGCCTCTAAATAGCTACTAATAATGAAGGATAATGTTGCTTAAAAGTTGAACTGCATGTTGTTTGCTTCATTTTGCCTGGGAGTTGCTGGAGACTGCAGGTGGATCCATGACCTGAAGTGTCTTTACTGGAGTTTTGCTGTGGAAATACTGCCTTGCTGTTGAGATTTTCTACACCTGTAACCTCTGAGGTTTTCATAACTGGTGTGTGTGTGTGCTCAGCCCTTTCCCTCTGATCCCAGCCTCTTTATTGCAAGGTCTTGGCAGCTTCTTCAATGACATTATTGCCTGATATCTCTTAAGCCTTTGAAAAACTCTGTGTACTGACTGTACTGTTGAGGTTTTACCCTGCACCCAGTTACTCTAATGCATCCAATGTTTGGTTTTGTGTCTTTTTAGGCTACACTCTTATGCACCCATCCCTGACCAGGCCCTACCTGCTGTCTGAACCCCCTCTGCACACAGATATTATCCATTATGAGAACATTCCCAAGTTCGAGCTGGTTCGCCAGAACATCCTGAGGTAGGACTTGGGATCAGCCACCCTTGGGGCACTAGAAGTCTTTCCAGAGGAGTTTTAAGAGAAAGTTTTAAGAGAATCTAAGGTGAAGCTCCTTGTCCTGGATAAGGACACTCAGAAGGATTTCTCTGCCTCCAAAAACAGAACAGTTCTGCTTTGTTTTTTTCCTCCAAATGTCTTCATTTTATCAAAGCAGCACTTTCCACAGCAGGGCTGGGGGGATACTCCTTGTAAAGTCTCTTTTCCAGCTCAGGAAGCTTTTCCACTGTTTGATCTGGGTTTTTCTTCAGCCTTTGTCTAGTCTGAGTATGTGTTTTAACTCAGTGTGCTGGTGCATTTTCAGCATACACACACTTTTCCTTCACCCAAGACACATAACAGTTGATCTCATGGTATTTTTATGTGTACAGTAGATGAGTTTTGCTGAAGAGCTTTGTCAGCAGTCAGTAAAATGCTGTGTGTTCTGTTTGCCAATGCAGCATTCCCCTGGGCAGCCAGATCATCACAGTCCCTGTGAACTCCTCTCTCTCTTGGCATGTCAACAAACTGAGAGAGGTTGGAAAAGAAGCCTACAATGTCAGCTATGCCTGGAAAATGGTAAGGACTTAGAAGTGATGCTGTGGTGGGATGGCACAGCCCAAATTAATATCCTGAAGGGTACATGAATGTATTGAACTTAGTGAAGCTGAAGTATTGTACAGTTACACAGAGGTGATGCTTGTGCTTTCCCAATGGAAATAGAGCCACACTGGTCTGGATGTCACCCTGCAAGCCAGGAGACACAGACAGAGCCCATGTTTAAATACAGTGCTGAGACAGTGTCTAGGGTTGAGTCATTCTTTTGCTTAATACCCTTGTTATGTTTGGGGCCAAGGAGTACATAATACTCCTCCTTCATGCCAACAAACTCAAGAGGGTACTTGTGGATCATTTCACAGTATCCAGTGAATATCCAACCTAAAAAGGTGAAGCTGAGGAGTTTTTAAGAGATTAAATCTGTCATTGTGTAACAGAAAGTCACCTAGGAGGGTGCCTGGAGCTCCTTTTCTAATCTTGTAATGCTACATTAAATATCAAACACTTGCAGAGCAGCTGGGCAACTCCCCAGTTGTGCTAGTCTGATCTGTTATGGGATGCTTAAAATACACAAACCAGCAAAGCATGTGACACATGCAGCAGATGATTTGGAGTGGTCATGATAAAATCTTGTTTTTGAGAGTTAATTGGGCTGTGTTGTTCATGAAGTGGGAACACCAGTGTGTTTTTAGCAGCTCTGAACCTGAGGCCTCTCCTCTGTTAATGACACTTCAAAAGGTGCCCACAAATCAGGGTTAGAAGTTATTGCTAATGGAGCAACAAAATCAAGGTGTTCATGTAATATTTTCTCCCTGAAAACAAAATATTTTTATTTAGTGCATAGATTAGGGAAAAGTATTTTTTATACAGTTTAGTGTCTCTGATACACACAAGCTGCCCACAGACTGGAAGGGAGCTCTATGGGGCTGAGTTGCAGGGATCATTCCAAGCAAGACAAGTGTCTCTATCCTGCATGGAGACCAAAATGGCTTGAGCACAGCCCTTGTCTCTGTTTTCTGTAGGATCAAGCCCACATTAGCTTCTTTGAAAAAGACTTTTTCAAAGAGAGAAAGGGAACTGTGATCCTTGAGCACGTGGTGTTGCTTTCCATCAGTGGACAAGATGAGCACGTAGAGTGGGAATGCTAAATGGAAAAGTTCTGTAACTCCTCCACCTTTTTAATCCTGCTTGATGACTTGCCCATCTTTTTCAGGTGCAGGACACATCCTTTATCCTGTGTGTCGTGGTCATACAGCCAGAAATACCTGTGAAACAGCTGAAGAATCTCAACACTGTCCCCAGCAGCAAGCTCCTGTATCATCGACTGGACCTGCTGGGCCAGCCCAATGCCTGCCTGCACTTCAAGCAGCTGGCTACCTTAGGTAAAGCTTTCTGGTGGCTCCTCTTGACCACCTCACATGTGCTTCTGAGGAGTGTGGCAGTAGAAAGGAAAATTCTTCTCTGAAAACACTGGAAATACTTCTGTTTCCAAGGGCTGATCTGCACTGCACAGTGGGGCTGCTTGTCAAGGCACTGAGTCTTGCTCCATCAAGTTCCCAGAGAGTGGGAAAGGGAGAGTGAGAGATGTTTCAGCAAGCTTCAAACTTAAATTCTCTTCTCTTGGCTGCAAAGCAGCCTGTGAACAACTAAACACAAGTAGGATGAAGTCTCAGCCAGTCACTCAGAAGTTTTGACTTTGGATTGATGCAAGTTGCTCACTGCCATAAGCATTTAATACCATTGATCCATGTGAAGTCAGAAGTTAAGTCTGGTGGGGGAAGCTGAGAACATCAGTGGTGTGATGGTTTCCAGATCCTCCTTGAATGCTTAAAAATTCTCAGGTTATTGACCTGTTCCTGCTTTTGAAAAGTGATTCTGCTCTACCTGGCTCATTCCAGGAGTTGCTCAAACATCACTGGAAAGAGGGAGAGTCTCCATGGCAGGGTAAATGCTAATGTTTGGAAAGCAGAGAATAATTAAACCCAAGATACCCTAAGAACATAGAGGGGTTTTTAATATAAGCATCATAAGTGACAAGCTTTCATATTTTAAGTATAAATCTTGGGGGTTTTGCTAAAAATCTGTGCTATATTATAAGAAGTTCTGAATTAAGTGCTTCTGTTTGTAGTGAGGTTTGAAGGACTCGTGGTGGATTAGGGGCAGAGTTGTGGTATTTTCTTTGCTATATTGCAGTTCCACAAACAGCTAAGTGAGATTAGACTGGAGGACTTATGGAAGAACTTGACAAACCTATGGAAATTGCATTGCCAATTGTTTAAAAGATGAGGTTTTTTTTCCTTCTTTAATGTGGTGCATAGTCTTGATTCCCTGATACCCAGAAGGACAAGATATAAATGGAAAATATCCCAAAAATGCAATACCAAACTGACAAGTGGAAAAACTTCATGCAGAGCAAAATGCAATCCCATCAGAATATTTGGTCTGGGAAGCAGATGAACGACTGTACTAGAAGTTCATAAGCAGTGACTGCAGTACATATGGTCTCTGGATGTATGGTGCTGTGTTTTAGAGGAATGTGAATAAAAACAGTACACTTCACATGCTCCAGTGGTTTTTTTTTCCCCCTTTGGAGATTATTACACACGGGGAAATTGGGTTCCATGGGTCAAATATTCAGCAAAGACATTCTTCTCAACCTTAGGCCCTCCATTGTCATAGTAATTTTCCTTTTTAAAAAGGCACTCTGGCATTGCAGTTTCTGCACAGTGAAAGTTGACTTAGTCTGTTCTGAAAATCACCCCAGACTGCTAGATGTTTATTGTAGTTCTTCATTTGTTTATTGCCTGTAAGTGGCAATGCTCATTTTTGTTTATTGTGTCCAACCTAAATATGGATCAATCATTTCTTTAGCACAAAGTATTTTTTTGAGGAGGAGAAAACAGCTTCTGTAGTCTTTCAAAAATTAGTAATTAAGAAATAGTTTAGACTTGGAGAACAAGGGCACTAAAGCCTACCAGGTAACACAGAGAGATCAGTTAAGTGGAGCAACTTAATTCCTCCTTCAGCTAGGACACCACGTTAAATACTCGTCCATGGCACCAATGTGTTTATTATGAAATATGTGCCCTACTTTGCCCTTAACTTTCTCATATTTTACTATGTTTAGAAAGTCCTACAGTGATGCTCTCAGCAGGCAGCTTCTCTTCTCCTTATGAACATCTCAGCCAGCCTGAGACCAAGAGGATGGTGGAGCACTACACAGCGTACCTGAGCGATAACACACGCCTGATTGCCAATCCTGGCCTAAAAGTAAGTCCTGGGTAGCCCTGGACACCCTGGTTGCTGCACATCCCACCTCTCCAGCTTGGGTGAGATGCAAGGAAGAGGGTTTTTTGATGCTGAGTGTGGTGAGAGCCTGTCCCCCCAGAGAGGTGGTGGCTGCCCCATCCCTGGCACCATCCCAGGTGAGGTTGGGGGGTTCTGAGCACCCTGCTCAAGGTGCAGATGGCCCTGCTACCTGCGAGGGGGTTGCACTAGATGACCTTGGAAGGTCCCTTCCCACCCAAACCAGTCTGTGATTTATCCAGGAGAGGAATACCTGAGCCATTGATCTCCTGATGGAGTGCTGCTACTGGTTTGGAGTAGTATTTCCATCCCTAGAGAGATGGCCATGGGCTTCAAGGCCCAGAAGAATGGAGAGAGGAGGGAGAGAGCTTCCACCTTAGGGTGGGAGGGAGTTGCAAACAGCTATTGAAAGAACCACTAGAAAAATTAAAGCTATGGTAAATTCTTAGCAGAAATATCTTTGTGTTCTTAAGCATATAAATGATGAATTTCTATTGTATGTGCAAGTGGAGCAGTATTTATATTTACATGAATAAAAAAAAGCAAAAAGTTAAAGCTGCAGAGATAACGACAACAACATTTCATGATAATAAGCTTTTCCTTTGCTTGGAATGTGCCAGATCCATCTGGTGTGAGAAGACTTTAAACAAGTAATTGAGTTTGAGATGATCTCCATTCGCTCTTTCGGAAACCCCGCGAGCAGCTTCTTATCTTTTCATGCAAGTCTTAGAGGAACCCTGCCAGCTCTGCCTTTGTTTTGCAGTTCTCTGTCAGAAATGAAGTAATGGCTACCAGTCACGTCACAGATGAATGGATGACACAGATGGAAATCAGCAGCCTCAACAGTTCCATTGTGAGGCGTTACATAGCAACCCCCAATGGGGTGCTCCGAATTTACCCCGGTTCCCTCATGGACAAAGCATTTGATCCCACCAGGAGACAATGGTGAGGTTTGGGTCCCGTTATCAAAGCTTTGGATAATCTTGGAGGGCAATAAAGAAAATAGTTGGTGTTGATTTCGTAGCCTGCGTTGGTTTGGGTTTTTTTTTTTGTGGCCAGCTAGAAACTATTTAACTAGAAATGTTTTCGTTGTGGGTAAAAGGTTTGGTGCTTAAATACAGCTGGTTAAAAACTGTACTGGTTCTGATTCCAAGCCTTAATGGTTCTGATTCTGATTTGAGTTCTTATTCTAGGCCTCGCTGGTTCTGGTTTTGGGCCTCGCTGGTTCTGGTTTTGGGCCTCTCTGGTTTTGGGCCTCGCTGGTNGTTCCAGACCTCGTTGGTTATGGTTCCAGGCCTCGTTGGTTCTGATTCCAGGCCTCACTGGTTCTTATTCCCACCCTTTTTATTTGAAGTGCTAGTTTCAGTTTCCTATCCCTGCTATGGCAGATGGGAATATAAATATTCCAAACATGAGCATCCCCTTTAGGGATTAGCTGATTCGGGGGAGTTTTCAGCTCCTCCTGCTCTTTTTGGTGAGATAAATAAAGCACATTAATGTTGTAAATGAACTGAAGGCTCTTTTACAATCCATCATCTCCATTTTAAAAGCTCCTCAGTGTTTTTCATTATTAATTTTGCTTTGTTTTTATTTTGTTTTCACCCTTCTCTGATTTTCTCCAATGGTGGTTTTGAAGAAGCCTCCATATGCCACACACCAGACCTGCCCTGTTAAATTCTATATAATAATTCTATATAATATACCCCCAGTGTCTTGCATTTGATCTAGAGGCAGAGGACAGTGCTTTGGAAGGAGAACACAAGCACAGCACGTGTAATAAAGCAGAATTCAGTCACTTGCACAGCACAGTCCAGACTTGTGGGTTACTGCACTGGGATGGGGCAGAGCAAAGCAAGGCATTTTTCATAGACAAAAAATGTTTCCAGCAGCTGGAATGTTTTATAAACTTCCTCATGACAGTAGGAAGGTATTTGACCTGCCTTTGGTTTATTTTATATAAGTTTTAAGAAACTGTAATTTGTAATCACATTCGGAGGTGTTTCTGAGTGTCCTTGTATGATGTCTGTCTACAGGGGGTCATTTCTTCTCTCTTTGCAACTTAATAATTTTGCCAGGCTTTGCTGTGAGTTTGTGTCTCAGCTGACACCAAATCATATGCTGTGCTGGGATAAAATATCTGCAGTGACATGAAATGTGTTCTACACACAAACTGAGGTTTTTTTTAATGCAGTTTTATGTACTGAGGAACCACCTATTGAGCAAGTCTGCTTTGAGTCTGGGCCCTAATCATACTTAGGGACTGGTTTAATATTAAACATTAATTTGGTAGCACATTGTTCACAGAACTCAGTGTCTGTGCTTTTGCAAAATCAAGGATACTGTCTTCAAAGTTTACAACAACCTCCTGCATTAATTATGCACCTTTCTTCTGGCTGCCCTTAGGTACTTGCATGCAGTGGCTAATCCAGGACTAATTACCTTCACTGGTCCCTACCTAGATGTTGGAGGTGCTGGCTATGTGGTTACCATCAGTCACACAGTCCATTCTTCCAGGTAAATGGTGTTTTGAGCTTTGTGTCAAGCAAGAAAACTCTCAGTTACCAGGATGTGCTTTGGGTAGGTGAGAAATGTGCTGAGCAACTCCCTCCTGTGTGTTCAAGAACCCAAAACCAAACCTTCTGTGGGTTCAGGGGAAATAGTCTGTTGAAACACAGGGAAAAATCCCTGTTATATGAAAAAGTTGATATTCTGTAGCTTTATTAATCTATGAATAATAACAGCATATAGAAAAAGATTGGTTGGTATGAAAGATGAGATGAGATGTCATGGAAGGACAATGACTGAGGAGGAGGAGGAGGAGAGGGATCACTTTCACTGGGCAGTTTGGGATGTGTCCCTCTCTGCTGGTAGGCAAATAACTTTTTCATTGAGACCACTAATCTCTGAGCACCCTGCTCTAGGTGCAGATGTCCCTGCTTTCTGCAGGGGGGTTTGGACCAGATGAGCTTGAAAGGTCCCTTCCCACCCAAACCAGTCTGTCCTTCTGTGAATCTGGTGTTTCCTTTCTTCTCAGTACAGTTACTGGCACCACCAGGAGAGGCAGAGGCAGTGGCAGGCTTTCTCTGAACATCTTGTCACTACTGGAATGACCCTTTTCTTGAGGACCAGGCTGGTTTTGTGCCAGGTCCCCAGCCCAAGGCTGAGGTTTGGTTTGAGGTGAGGCTGTTTCAAGGTCAGTTGCTAGGCTGTGTACTGAACTTTTCCAGCAGAAGCTCTCCCAGGTTCCACAAATGGTAGTTTTTCATTTTAGTTTTTACATGGAGTGTCTTCCAAGGTTTTCACTGAGCACGTGGCTCCTGTGTGCACTCCCAAGACCCCACCAGCACAAAGGCAACTGGTAAATAGAGATCACCAAGCCAGCAGAGCCTGAGACTCTGCTTTTCTGCTCTTCTCAGAGCCATCTCAGCTTTGTTCTGCATTTCCCACCACAGGACATCTGCCTGGTGTTTCTGGCAGGAATAATATCAGGCCTAATGCATGCGTGGTGCTTCTCACAGAGGAATTTACTTAAGAGAAAGAAGCACTTTTTGTGTAAGAAGAGAAGTGCAATTAATCACAAGTCTGATTTTTATCTAGCGAGCGACGGTCTCAGTTCTCTCTGAGAACCCGAAGCTCGTGTGGGTTATTAGAAGGTGATTAAAGAACAGTTAAACAAAGTTTGGCAGATGTGAGTGTGATTCCTGGGTAAATATGACCCCTGAAGCTTATAGTCACATGCAGTTATAATCCCCACAGAGGTCTTAGTTAAAATAAAACAGAGGGGTGGGGGAGGAATCAGTGGAGTTCACATTAGAAACTGCTGTGTGGCTTTAAACACCAACACTGGCTTATCTGGAGCTGATGCTTATCTCTCATTCCCATTTTTTATATATATATTTCTTTTTTTTTTTTTTTTTTTTTGGAGGTTGGAATAGAAGACTCGTGCAAGAAGCTATTTAATGCAGCTTGCATCAGCAAACCAGAAGGATTTAATGCTTAAGAAGGAAGCTAAAATATTTACAGTGTTCCTAATGGCTTTTTGTCTGTCAGGACAGAGCAGTAACTTCATGGCTTGGTGCCTTGTCACATACAGTTACATCTATCTGGGCTGCTTCACTGGCATCCTTTATCCCTTTCCTTCCCCCTGAAAAAGTGTAATGGTAAAAATAAATTAAGTGCAGGTTTCTAGAATCTATATTTATAAACCTACAAATTAGATTAGACTGTGTCTTCACTATGCTTCTTGAAAAGCAAACAAACTTTTCAGCCCAGTAAACAGAGTTGGTTTTATATGGATCAGAAGTTGCCAATGGCCTCTTCTCTGGAGAGGTGGGAATTTGCCAAGACAGGAGGTTTGGAGGAAATAACAACATAGATAGAATGTAATATCTGCTTGGAGCTTTCACCATCCAAATGGACTCAGCCATTAGACTCTGCTGCTGCCAGGAGAGCTCTTGCAGTTGCTTCACTGATGGTGGGGAAACATGGAGTATTTGGGCCAGTCTGGGTTCTCCAGTTCAAGAGAGACAAGGAGCTACTGGAGAGAGTCCAGCAGAGGCTGGGAAGCTGCTGAGGGGCTGGAGCATCTCTGTGCCCAGCACAGGCTGAGAGCCCTGGGGGTGTTCAGCTGGAGCAGAGCAGCCTGAGAAGGGAGCTGAGCAATGCTGAGCAAGAGCTGAAGGGCTCAGCACTCTGGTCTCACCCTGTACAGCTGCTCTGCCTGTTGGTTTAGCCACAGTGGGGGTGAACTGAGCTCACTGTGGACTGGAGCTGCTCACTGATGTGCCAGGAAACCACTCCCCTTCTCAAGTAGGCAACTGAGCAATTAAAATAGTGATGATTAATAAAGCCCTGAAAGCCTTTGTCTCCCTCCCCACTTTGCAGTGCACAGATGTCTTCAGGACACTCAGTGGCTGTCATGGGCATTGACTTCACCCTGAGGTACTTCTACAAAGTTCTCATGGACCTGCTGCCAGTCTGCAACCAAGATGGAGGAAACAAGATCAGGTAAGTCCTTCCTTCAGGAGAGAAACAGCTAAGACTTCTTCTTATTTTATTTTTCTTTCCTTTCTTTAAGCAGATGGCCCAAAGGTGCTTTCCACCTTCACTTCATTCTAGGGTTCTGGTACTTTCAGTGTGTTCTGATTGCCACTGAGATTTGTGCTGCTTGTTCTCATCAAGATTATATGGATTTTTTTTGTTGTTGAAGACCCAGCTGTGATCAGCAAAGGAAACAGTCTGCAGGAATACAGGAACACAAGATAGCTGATTTTATTTATATATATATAATTTATTTTTTTTTATATTTAGACAGTGCTGAAATTGAAATTCTGGGCAAAAAAACCATTCTTTATTAAATGAATCATAGAACTGTTTTGGTTGGAAGAAACCTTTCAGCTCATCTAGTCCAACTGTTAATGAAAACACTTCTCTCCTGTTTTTGTTTAGCCTCTTCAATTTCTGTGGGCATGTCACGATGATGGTTTATTTCTGGTTATTTTAACTAGGATTATTCAAATTCACTTTTGTAATCTTTTTTTCTCAGAACCACATGGCACAGCACTAGTCTGAGTTCATCTGGAGTATCTAATTTTATTTAGACCTTTGTGCATCTCTGTTTAATCATGTGGTGGGGCCTGGGGTAGACTCTGGTTTGGATCTGGAGTGCCTTGATAACATGGTTTGGGCATGGTGGCTGTTTGTTTGTTTTTCAACCTTAAATTTGGGAAGGGAAGTGGTTTTCTGTCATCCTCCCAGTGCTCCTCTGGTTTGCTTTGGGTATGTGGGTATCTAAAGAGAAAATTCAACTTCACTATGTGAATTTCTAATGCAGAACCCACTTTGGGGCAGCAAAAAAAAACCAAAGCCATGTGGAGATTCTGCAGTGAATTTAAGAGCCCTTTTATTTTAATAAATGGAAGCCTTCAACAACCCTTCCTCTAGCTGTAGACAGAAGATGATGGTCTCTTTCTCCAAGGGGGTCTAATGGGAGGCTTTGTGCTCTGTTGTGGGCAGGTGCTTTATCATGGAGGACAGAGGGTACCTCGTGGCACACCCAACCCTCATCGACCCCAAGGGACATGCACCAGTGGAGCAGCAGCACATCACTCACAAGGTCTGGCTCCTTTCTTCTGGGGCTCCTTCCCACCTTTTCTAATTCCCCTGCAGAGAAGCTGCTGTTCCTGTGATTCTAAGGCATCAACTCCTCCTTCTCTCACTTAGGAGCCTCTGGTGGCAAATGACATTCTGAACCACCCCAACTTTGTGAAGAAAAACCTCTGCAACAGCTTCAGTGACAGGACAGTTCAACGCTTCTATAAATTTAATACCAGCTTAGTGGTGAGTGGGGTTGGCTGGTTTATTTTGCTTTTGAATGTACTTTGGTCGGGTTGGGTTTCTCCTGGCAGGAAGGCCAAGTGGTGCCAGGCCCAGCAGAGGTGGCAGGGAGCCAACGTGCCCTGTGGATTGGCTGCTCCTCCTCACCCCCTCCAGGCACAGGGTGGGCTGCACAACTGGGCTCACACAACTTGACCTAGAGGGGGTTAGGGATGGGATCACTGGCCAGCTGTGGTTGGTGTCTGCAGAGTCTCAGCCAGCATCAGCAGAAGAGCAGTTCTCTGTTGGTAGGTGAAGACTTTCCAGCAGGGTTTTGTTTTGTTTTGGATCCTCTGACCTGACCTCTGGCTTCCAGCTCTGGTCAGTGTCCTCCTGGGACAAGTCTCTGGTCACTCATCTATCAGCCAGGTGTCTCAATAAATGCATTTACTGAGGTAGGGGTGAGTGTTCATAGAGAACCACTGTCAGACTGCTGTCTTTGGAGCCCTTTAAATAATACATCTCAATTATTACTGGGAGGAGAAGGTGGGAAATGAGCCTGTATTTTAAAACTACATTGGAATATGTTGATTTCTGTTGAGCAGAAATCAGGGCAGTGAGTGATGTGAAGGAGAGATCTGCTGTCAGTGGCACATTGGCCTCAGTGCTGCTGCTGCTGCCACATCTCAGTGTGTTTACAAGCAAAGCATGTTCTTTTCTGCCCTCAGCAAAGTCCACCCAGCAGCAGCTTGGAAGCTCAAACAGGTTGATGAACAATTTCTATAAGTTTCTTACCCATTAAGGTGGTGCTGCCACGTGTTTGTGTTCCCTCAGCTCTGCAGGCTTCCCAGGAAGAGGGAAATTCTTCCTAAAACAACAGGTTTCTTGCCACACCACTGACACCTTCTGTTTCTTTTCCCCAGGGTGATCTGACAAACCTTGTGCATGGCAGTCACTGCTCCAAGTACAGGCTGACAAGGATCCCAGGCACCAATGCCTTCGTGGGAATTGTCAATGAGACCTGTGACTCCCTTGCCTTCTGTGCCTGCAGCATGGTAGACAGGCTGTGCCTCAACTGCCACAGGTGAGCCAGAGATGGGGCAGCAGCAGCCTGGGCCAGGCATTTACTGCTTCCCTCTCTTGAGTCAAGGTAGACACGAAATGAAATTAAACCCTGCAGGACAAAACTGAAGTGAAAACAGAGCAGTGACTTCACCCAGGGTATTTGTAGGAGGCCTGGTGACTTATTGTACCTTTCTCCTCCTCTGCCATGTTGTCAGCATATTAAGACACAAGGTAGTTTGTTCTTGATGTGTTTGGGCAGATAAAAGACCACAACAGCTGGAGTTTCTCAGGGGCAGGTAACTGTGTTCTGGCAGATTCATACCCACAGTTTTATGTGGATTGATGTAGTCTTGCACTGAGGGGAGCTTGACACATTATCCCTGCACCAGCATCATTGTTGGACTGGCAGGAAGGATCCTTGTGTCCAGGAGTTGCCTTTTTAGATTCCAGGAGCTAAGCAGCAGATCAGAGAGGCTCTGTTACTACATTGTCCTCAGCCCAGTGCAGAACAGAGTGACCCCTGGGCTCCTGGCAGGAGGAGAAAGGCTCCAGAACATCCTTCTCCAGGGTGAAGGGTTCTTACAGAGCTGCCCTGAGGGGGTCACAATCACGGTGCAGTTTCTGATGCTTTTCTGTGTCCTTTCTAACCCCCACAGAATGGAACAGAACGAGTGTGAGTGTCCTTGTGAGTGCCCTCTGGAGGTGAACGAATGCACCGGCAACCTCACCAACGCCGAGAGCAGGTGAGGATCGTGGAACTGCATCACAGGATGGTTTGGGTTGGAAGGGACCTTAAAAATCTCCTCTGATTCCAACCCCTGCCATGGGCAGGGTCACCTCCCACTAGAGCAGGGTGCTCAGAGCCCCTGGATTTGAGAAAGAACCTCTTCTAATGGGACAGCACCTCTTCTAATGGGACAGCACCCCCTCTAATGGGACAGCACCCCCTCTAATGGGACAGAACCCCCTCTAATGGGACAGACCCTCCTCTAATGGGACAGCACCCCCTCTAATGGGACAGCATGTGGTGGAAGTTAATTAACAAAATTATTCATTCAAACTCAGAGGTGACACAGGGTCGAATAGCATTTTTTTTTGTATGTGTAATTAAGCAGATGATACATAACAGGTAAAAATGATGGTTTTTGCTGCTGCTTTGACTGCTTTTATAACACGAGGCTTTTCTTTTTGTCCCACTGCAGGAATCCCAGCTGTGAAGTGCACCAGGAGCCCATGACTTTCACAGCCATCGAGCCGAGCCTGCAGGACGTGCTCCCCCAGTGCATCAACACCCAGTGCAGCCAGAGGACTGAGAGCGGGTAGGGCAGCTGCCTCCTGCCCCCAGGCTGGCAGGGCTCTTGACATAACTGAGTGAAAACAGCAGAGCAAGGGAGTTTCTTGTCCCTCTCTGCCCCAGTGAGGGACAGAGAGTCAGTACTACCTCACCTGGTAAGGGTTGTAGAGCACTGGAGCAGACTCTCCAGAGAGGTTGTGGAGTCTCCTCTGGAGACTTTCCACATTATGCTGCAGTGCAGGAACAGAAGACCCCTCAGTACTGCCCTCAGAGCTGCCCATCACCATTCACAGCAAACAAACTGGTGACTCTGGGAGCTGAGGGTTGTGTGAGTGGAAGATCTGCTGTTGAAAGGACAACTTTCAGCCAAGCAGATAGTTGTGTTTGTTCCAGAGACAGGCTTGGGCAGAAGCATTCCCAGAAAGCAGAGAGGACTTGCATAGAGGTGGCTTTAGTGATGTCAGATCACAGCCAGTCAGCTTCTAGTTTCCTCTGTTCCCTTCCTGGCATTATGCAGAGAAGCCTGAGGACTTTTTGCTAGTTCAGGGCAGTCTCCAGGGAACTGAGATGTCTGGAACACACTGTGCTCTGACCAGACCTTCCAAATCCTTTATTCCACCTTCCAAAGGATTGCAGAAAAAGGGTGTAACCATAGTCAGACTTCACCATGGTTCTTGGAGGAGGAATAGGAAATGTTGGAGGAGTTACCAGGGGTAAGTTTTCCCCTTGCTCAGGCTGAGTGAAGGAAGAAAACCAAAGCAAACAGACTGGGAAGATGCATTCTGGAGATGCAGCTTCCCTGGTGGTACTAGGGTGTCTTCATGAGCAGTTTTCTGTGGCCAAACATGATGGGAGGGCTTACAGGTGATTTTGACCTCCCTGTGTCTGTCAGGTCTCAAATGGACTGAGCTGTGCCACACGAGGAGTGTTGATCTGCAGAGTAAACATGATCTTTTGGTTTTAATTTACAGGGATTGCTTTGGTGTGCTGGACTGCGAGTGGTGCATGGTGGACAGCGATGGGAAGACCCACCTGGATAAGTCCTATTGTGCCCCTCAGAAGGAATGCTTTGGTGGCATTGTGGGAGCCAAGAGCCCATATGTGGACGACTTGGGAGCAATAGGTAACTCTGCCATCCTGCTGCATTTAACTGGTTGTGTTTGGTGACAGGCACTGCAGTGCCAGAGCACACTTCATGTGACATAGCTCTTATTTTAGTGGTAAATTAGTGCACTGTGCAGTCAAGTAGCAGCATCAGGCCTGTTGTGGGTATTACATTACTGATGTGTGGCTGCATATTCCTGTTTTTAAGAGGTGCCCTCTGAATTTCTCCTCTTTCAAGCTTGCTGCCCTGCCTGTGCCCAGTTAAGCACCTAGAAAGATCTTCAGAGATGTTGATTTCAACCTTTCTGCAGAGCATTTATTGTTTGTTTGGGGTTTTTTTTCCCCCCTGTTTTGTCCCTGTTGGTTTAGGAGATGAAGTAATCACCCTGAACATGATCAAAAGTGCCCCAGTGGGCCCAGTGGCAGGAGGTATTATGGGTTGCATCATGGTGCTTGTCCTAGCAGTGTACGCCTATCGGCACCAGATACATCGGAGGAGTCACCAGCACATGTCACCTTTGGCTGCCCAGGGTAAGCTGATAACTCTTGAGAGAGAAATAGTAGGGTGGGAATTAAAGGGAAAAAAAATAAACAGCAACAAAGCAAAACCAACCAACCAAAAGAAAATCCCACAAAAAAACCCAAAATTAAATCAGGTTCCTCTCTTCTCGGTTTCATTTCAGTGCTTCACCCTATCTTATTTCTCTTTCTGCCATCCCTTCTAAAAACCTCATCCAGGGTGCTGTGTGTTGCTGCCCTCTCCTGGGTGCAGCCAGACCTGCTGCTGTCTGAGGGGACTCAGCAAAAACCATAACCTGCAGGTCTTGGCAGGAAGGTGAAGTTGCATCTTCAGAGCTAAAATGACAAGGCTACTTCTGGCCCTTGTCATGGGATATCTGTCCACAGATAGATAAACCCCTGGGCTCTGAGACACAATGGAAAAGATAGTGGTGGGAAGATAGAGGTTAGTGGTGTGATCCAGGCTAATTAATTCTGTATTTGATTATACTCTGTTTTGGATCAGTTCACTTCCTTCAAACCCTAAACCCTCTTCTCTGGGGAAAGTGGGTGATTTGTTTTCAGGGTACCCCCAGCCCCTTGGGAAAAAGGGCACACCAAGCTCAGACTGTGTGTGTTGATGTGGGAGCTCAGAGTGCTCCCACTGTACTAGCAGAGTGGCAGCCTGTAGGAAATGATCCCAAATGTTCCTCTTACCAGTTGTATTTTTGTGTTTTCATGGTGTGTAGAAATGTCAGTGCGTATGTCCAACCTGGAAAATGATAGGGATGAGAGAGATGATGACAGCCATGAAGACAGGGGAATCAGTAAGTACCAAACCACTTTCCTGTAAAAGAAAATTAGATTAAAATGAGTCATTTGTTTTCACAATAAATCCAAAATAGATGAGGAAGCCCAGTGCTGATTAGCAGCAGAAAATGAGGACACTGTTTGGTTCTCAGCTGTAACCTCCAGTGCACCTTGAGTCTCGTGCTGAAAAAATTACCATTTTTAATTGTAAAAGATGAATTTCAGTGATGTGTGGAGGAGGGTGGCCCTTTACACCCCTCCCCATCATGAACACTTCCAGAGGTAGCTCTGGTCAGCTTAAAAATGGCAATGGTGACAGTAAAAGGCATAGAAATCTCCTGCCTTTGTTCAGCCTTGGAAAGCAGAGGCCAAGTCTGGCATCAGTCATCAACAAACGTGGCAGTAAATCTTAATTTGCATCAATTTGGGATGCTTATTGCTTCAGTAAAGTAAAAATGGCCCGTGATGCTGGTGTGCTGTGTGCTGAGCCAGGGCACCTGAACTCCAGGAGAGCCCTGGAGTCAGACCAGAGCCCTCTCTCTGGGCTAAAACAGAACTGGGATGATACCCAAGAGTTGAAACTGTGTCAATGTGCAAAGACTGCAAAGTATCTGAGTTTCATGGCTTGCATCTGCTGCTTCTCCAAGCCCTTCTTAGTTGGTTTTTGGTGCTGCCCCAAGTCTTTCAGCTCTGGCACAGTAACTTCTGTCAATCCGAGCTGAGGAGGTGAATGAGTTTGGGTTGGGATCTGTTCCACACTTAAACACCACCCCTTTACACCCCCTCTTCACTCCTCTGTCGCCTTAAAGGAGATAGAATTTCCTCCCCATCAGGGTGTGAGACACTGGCACAGGTTGCCCAGAGAGGTGGGGGAAGCCCCCTCCTTGGAAGTGTTTAAAACCAGGCTGGATGAGGCTCTGAGCGCCCTGCTCCGGTGGGAGGTGCCCCTGCTCATGGCACAGGGTTGGAACTGGATGATCTTTGAGGTCCCATCCACCCCAGACCCTTCTCCTTTGAGCAGAGAAGCCTCCTCTGTGGGTCTGGGCGGGCAGAGCCGTTCCTCTAACGCGGTGTTTGTGTTGGCAGTCAGCAACACGCGCTTCATCGCCGCCGTCATCGAGCGGCACGCGCACAGCCCCGAGCGCAGGCGCCGCTACTGGGGCCGGTCGGGGACCGAGAGCGACCACGGTAAGGGCACGGGCACGGGCATGGGCACTGCCCCGCATGGGGATGGGGATGGGGACGGGCATAGGCACTGCCCCACGCAGGGATGGGCATGGGCACTGGCCCCGCCTGGGGATGGGCACAGGCATGGGCACTGGCACAGGCACTGCCCCGCGTGGGGATGGGCACGGGCACGGGCACTACCCTGTGTAGGGATGGGCACGGGCATGGGCACTGGCACAGGCACTGCCCCATGTGAGGAAGGGCACAGGCACGGGCACTGCCCCACATGGGGATGGGCATGGGCATGGGCACTGCCCGGCATGGTGATGGACACAGACACGGGCACTGCCCCACACAGGGACGGGGATGGGCACAGGCACTTCCCCACACAGGGATGGGCACAGGCAGAGGCACTGCCCCATATGCGGATGGGGATGGGCATGGGCACCACCCCACACGGGGATGGGGATGGGCACAGGCATGGGCACTATCCCGTGTGTGGATGGAGTTGGGCACGGGCACTGCCCCACATGGGGATGGGCACAGGCACTGCCCTTTGTGGGGACGGGCATGGGCACTGCCCCAGATGGGGACAGGCATGGGTGCTGCCCTGTGAGGGGATGGGCATGGGCACTGCCCAGCGCGCTGTGGATGGAGCTGCCCAAGGCAAACTCACCCCCCACCGGCTCCTTATCGCACCCTTGGGCTGGCGGTGCTGCCCAGTGAGGGTGCTGGCCATGGCAGGGGGTAGTGGAGCTGCTTTTGGGACATTCCCTGCCCACACCAGTGCTGGCACAGGGTGCTGGTGGCTTCTTGGCCACCTGGGCACTCTCTGGCTCATCGTTGTTGTGCCTCCTTTCTGCTGCCCATTTAGCCCCCAGCATCACCACAGAGGACATCTTAGGTGTCCTTTAAGCATATGATGGTGAACACTGTGTAACTGCACAGCAACACAGGGTATTGAGCCACACATGTCTGCCACACACACTTCATCCCTGTTTAGGTTCAGAGAACTTGGAGCCCCCGAGACTAAGTCTTCTTAAATCTGGAAAGCTGCTAGAAGGGTGTAATGCTGTTGACTCATGAGGAGGCTTAATTTGAATTCAGAGGAGGGTTAGTCAAGTAGATCTGCCCCAGATGGCAGCTCGAGCTGCCCGTGGCAGTGGCTGGGTAGGTTACAGCAGAGCTGTTCAATTATTAAGACAGTGGCTGCACTGATGGAATTGCTGAGGGGCAGGAAATCCAAAGGCCGAAGCCTCGGAAGGTGGGTGAACAGATGTCAGAGACAATCTTGCTCCAGGAGGAATTACCCAGGATTTGGGGCCAGATGACCTGTGCTGAGGCAGATTTGCCAGACTAAGGCTCCTTTTGCCCCATTTATTACAGTCCTGGACAATCCTTCCCCATCTTTCCAGTCAACATGTTGACTGGGGTAACTGGTTAGCTCTTTCTGAAATGTGTGCTCCTATTTTTATCCTCTGTAATTCCATCTTCTTCAAAGGGCTGCCCACTCTTTCTTCCCCAGTTCCTCTCTGCCAGCTAGAAACCATGACTCAGAGCATGGGAAATGAGAAGCAGCCTTGGGGCTGAGCCTGATATTTTTAACTGGCTTCTTTTAGGTGTCTCAAGATGAAAACCTGGCTGAGATGCCCAGAACAACGGGTAGTTTTTTTCAGCTCTTAGCCAGAATTTTCCAGTGATTCTTTTTTTGACTAAAGGTTTGGGGTTTTTTTTCCCTTATGGATTTTGTTCCTGTTTTTGCCTTTAGAAATGCTGAGGAGGTTTTGTTTGTACTGCAGACTGGTTTTGAGTGGTAAATCGAAATCTCAGAAGATTACTAGAATCTGCTTGAAAAAGGGACAGTAAATCTCCACAGGAGCTGTTAGGAGGCAGCTCCCTCACTGAGAAAGCATGGCCTTGCCTGCTGAGGGTTAGCTGGCTTTCTAGTGATGTCATTTCCTTGGCATATCCCAGTGTGATGGCTCATTCCTCCTAGAGATGGCTGATCTGGGTGTTTTTAACTTCTGAGGCTCCAGCAGCAGGTATTTTAGCCAAAGGAGAGCCTGGAGTTCATTGCACTGTGTGCTGTGCTTGGCTGGATGGGTCAGTGCTCTTTGGCTTAATGGACCTGCTGCAAGATCCACGTCTTGGGTGGATTAAGTGGATTTCTTTAGCTCTGTGGAAGGCTCACTGGTGTTTAAAACAAAACTGATGTGGTACAGGCCACGGATCCCTGAAGTTTCTAAACAAAGACAAAGGGATCCATTATGAATTTGCAGAAGACAGTTTTGTTTGGGTGTTTTCTACTCATTAAAGAAAATTAATTGGTTTATTCTGAGTGCTGACTGCTCCTGATTCCACGAGGGGTGCAGCAGTCAGCACAATGGAGTATTGACTTGTTAGTCTTGCATTAATTAATTAACACACCCTGCTGGTGTGTTTTCTAGGCTACAGCACCATGAGTCCTCAGGAAGACAGTGAAAACCCTCCCTGCAACAACGACCCGCTGTCGGCCGGCGTCGACGTCGGAAACCACGATGAAGACTTGGACCTGGACACACCTCCTCAGACTGCTGCTCTGCTGAGTCACAAGTTTCACCACTACAGATTGCACCACCCCACCCTCCACCACAGCCACCACCTCCAGGCTGCAGTCACTGTGCACACTGTGGACGCAGAGTGCTGATGAAACAGCCTGAGGAGCGCTGGGAGCGACGCTCCGCGTGGCCACGGGCAGCCTGGCTTGGGTGCTTTTCACCAGGAGCCATTTAAGGAACTCCCTGAGGAAACAGGTGTCAAAAGCTTTGTGGTTTGATCCGTGGGGGAGTTGGCTCTGCCATGGGTTTGATGAATGGACCTGCCATAGGCTTTCATGAAACAGAGGAGCAGGAGGCACGTTGGACCTCAAGGGGATGGGGATGGCGGTTCACGCAGCGGCTGAAGCTCTGGAAGCCTGTTCTGAGCAGGGAGTGAGTGTGAGAGAGCCAGAGATGCTCCAGTTTCCTGAAGTGGAGGAGCAGGAATCTGTGCAGCTGAAGACTGAAGAGGTGGCAGCTGTTGGCAGGGGGGGTGTTGAAAGGCTGGTGGTTTCTCTGTGCCTCATTCTGTGTGTGGAAGGCTCGGCGCTGCTCCGGCTGCTGCGTGGGACGCGGGACGATGCAGCTCGAGATTTTTAACTAAAGGATTATTTTTCTACTATTTATTGAACTGGAAACTTGTGGGGGGAGGGAGGGAGGGAGGGAGGGGAGAAAACATGCTAGTGATTCTCTACAGCCACAATGTGCTTCTGGGATGGTGAAGTGGTTCTTCCAAGGAAGACCCCCTGGTTCCTAGGAGCTGAGATTCATCCACTGCCCGGCTCTGCAGAAGGGAAAATGAAGAAGTTTCTGACGTGTTTACATGACCAATGTGTTCTTTTCCACAACTCTGTTCTGTAAATATGACAACCTGGTTTCTATTACAGTATATTCTTCCTGTTGGCAGAGGAGAAATCCCATACTCCCTTACTAAAACCCTGAGAGTTCTGCCCAGCAACTTCTCCATCTTCACCTCTTCCATCACCCTCCGAGGTTTCCTGTGTGGGAAGTGATAAAGAATTTCTTGAGCAGATAATTCCAAATGAAATCTGGGCCATTCTTCTGCTTCCTTAGGACACTGTCAGCACCAGGAGTAGGGATAAACCAGTGTTTTGTACAACTCGGGTTACTGTGGAAGGTATCTTTTGTTTTGAAACCTTAATGATAAGCTGCTGCTGCTCTCTATCTGGAATTGAACACGGTGTGGAAATTGAAACAAAGGTGAACCAATCTGTTTAGAACACAGGGCATCACCATTATCAATGAGTTTGAAATCACAGTGTTGTCTTTTTAGATTCACATTCTGTGATTGCAACCATATCAAAACATTCTTGCACTGTGCATATGATAAACATCCATTTATCTGTAGGTTTTTTTTAAAAAAAAAAAGAAAAGAAAATCACTTTGTTTTAATTAATATGGTACTTAATACTGGATTATGTACAAAATTGGTTCTTAAACAGTATGGTAAAATAACTATATGTGTGATATCAGGATACCCCTTTATACTATGTATAAAATTAAATCTCTAGTGAAATAAACTGTATATAAAGTATAGTTCTGTGGGTAACTTGCTAGATGGAAATCACTCTGTCTCAGTTTCATTTAATTTTCTGGCTGATTGGGTGTTGTAACAGGAATTGTCAGGTTCCTAGAGGTTTTTATCAACAATCTAAAAGATCTAAAGGTCTCAATTTTCAATATGGTATTGACATATGTTCTGAAACTCGTGGGTTTGTTTGTTTTTCAGCTGGAAATTTCTGATTTTGAATGCAATTTGTTGGAAAATGGACAAACTGGCTGGTTTGTCAGGTTTGCCCTTAAAGAAAATGCAGTGTTTGATTTTTTTACTGCTAACCAAATCCCAACATACACAGCCAAGAGGCAGGATTTTTAGGCATGAAGGGAAAATGGCTTTCAGTGTGGAAACTGTGCAACTCCATGGAAATTTTAATGGCAGTTGGTGTGAAACATCAAATAAGATGCTTTGTTTATTTCCTAGTCCTGTAGAACTCGTCCAGGTGCTCTCCCTCAAATTCAGAGGTGAAGTTCCAGCCAGGATTTGATTTGTTCAACTCTGACTGGACCACCAAAGCTGGAATTCAGCCAGAAGCTGTCAGCACGTGGCAAAAGCATCTCTGGAAGTCAAGAGGAATTGGGATTGTGCTTTGGCCATCTCCACACACAGTGGAGGGATCTCTCTGGGCAGCAGAAGGTCTGGAACTTGAGGATTTGCTCCCTCGTTGTGGGTTTGGTTTTTATTCCTGTAGAGCAATATCAGAATAGTTAGTTTGAATATAAAAGAGGTTAAACAGGGATAAAGAAAACCACATTACTGGCTCAGTCTGCTCTTACCTGCCTGCTCTGGTGCTGAGGGGCATTTAACCTGTTTTTCCTTTCAAAAGCACTGGCAGAGCTGCACCTCACTGCTGGATCTTCACTCTTGTTCTAGGACATACAAACTGCTCTTGATCTGTGGGCTCTGGACAACTTTGCTTAGTCTCAGAGGAATGAGAAGAGCTAAGGAATGAGGATTATGGAATAATCCCAGGGGAAAAAGCAGATCTAGAGCTGTGCCAAAATCCCAGCTTCAAACCCTGGCAGCTACCCTTGGCCCAGCAGCAATAATTGTAGTGCTGGTAAAGATAAAACTGTTTTTTTGAACCAAAACATGATAAGAGTTGTGATTGAGGTTTGTAAGAAGCTGCACCACTGCTCTTCTGTTTTATTGCCTGTGAACCAAGATCATAAGCTGAGTGGTTGGCCTCACAACCTCTATCCTCCTTCCCTGTAACTGGTAGATTTTATGACCCTTCATTTTCCCACTTACTTCATTTTTGAAACTTAGTTGGGATTCATTTCCTGGAGCTTTTCTTCCAGGAAAAAAACAAGCGGTTCTGCTGAAATGCAAACAAGTGTTTGCCTTTGGGTTGTGTTGACTGACAAGAGGTTGATTGGACACTGATTTTGAGCACTGTGCTCTGATTCTCCCTGGATGTAACTGTGGAAGGAACCCAGCTGGCCTAACCCAAGATAGATGCTGTTTGCAGAATATGCTGCTTGAGAATGAAGTGAGACCATTTGTTTTTTCACTTGTTTATGCTCAATTAAAAAAAAAATAGATGTGATTTGGAAAGAAGAGTATGTTACAACTTGCCCATGAACATTTTATAAGGCCACTTAAGCCATGCAGTGTTATCTTTACCCTCCCCTTGGCAGGGACAGAAGACAGATGAGAATTTATGAGATGTTCAGATGTGTGGCAGTCGTGACTATAACTGGACAAAATGAGGTCTGGAGCTTTCAGAGGCTTTATTCTGTAAAGTGACCCAGAAATGGTGCTGAGGACAGAAAGTGTGTTTGTCAGAGTGCAGCTTGGGGTGGAGAGCTGGCAGCCAGGCTGGAAAAGAGGGGGAGATAGGGTGCAGCTCTGTCTGGAGAGAGCTCAGGTAATCCAAAAGGCTGCACAAGTGCAAAGCTGACTCTGCAGTGTTGGTAGCTCCTAGCGACCCGTTCCATTTGTTTTTAAAGAGAATTCCAGTGAGGGCTGGGGTTTGCAAAGGAGCCTGCACTAGACTTTCAGTGATGTTTGGAATATTAATTCCTCCAGCAGTTCCTTGGGTGTCTGTGGGGTCTTTTTGCTGTGCAGTGCCCCCCCTTTGCCATGGACCCCACTTACAGAAAAGCCACATCAGTGCCATGAGTGATTCCTGTTGCTCTGCCAGCCTGGTGCTGAGAGGTCATTATTTTCTCTTGCTTTACGTGCTCTGAAGTGAGTCACAGAAGGACCTTGGCCCAGAAGGGCTCGTGTTTCTGAAGCCAAGGCTACAGTGGAATTTGGACACTCAAGTCCAAGAGTGAAGTCCTCCAAGCCCTGCCTTGTTTGTGGAGTGCCAGACAGGAGTGGTGTGTCTGCCAGAGCCTGCAGCGAGCTCTGGGGAAGGAGGCTGATGCTCCTCTGCCTCTGCACTCTTCTCTCACCTCCTTGGGACTGCTTTTTGAGCTTGGGCTGCACAGATTCTCTGCCCAAGGAGCTTGAACTGGCAGAAATTCAGTGTGTCTAACTGCATGAAGAGGAGTTTCCAGAGTGACATGCTGACTGAAGGTGCTGGAATGGGCACGGGCTGGGTGTCTGCACCAGGAGACAAAGGCTTCCTCACTTTTCCCTCTCAGCTGCAAGATTCCAGGGAGTTCTTCAGTAAAGAGCTGATCTAATAATCCATACAAGCTGTCCAAAGTGCAAGAGAGTTTCCCCTTAAATAATCAGATGTACTCAGTTTAGCCAAGGCTTTTGTTATAAGGCAACAGTTGATAGTTAGCAGAGGGCCTGAGCAGAAGAGAAGCAAGAATCTGATGGCAAAGGCAGAACTTTTATAAGATCTGGAAGTTTCACCTTCAGCTCCCAGCTGAATCATAGTGGCTTGTGTGGAAAAAGTTGTTATCCCTGGCCTGGTTTCATGAGTGGTAGCAGAAGGTGCTGCTCTCAGAAGCTGGGAGCCAGCAATAACAACTCTGGTTTGTCCTCTTTTATTCTCCATTTTTATAGGTGACTCTGGCACAACCACCAGCTCCCTGGAGTGCTGCCTGGACAAGTGTTGCTGCCACTAATGGAACAAAAAGAGTGATAGCAAGGAAGGGAAAAAAGCATAGTGCAGGGACCTGCACTGAGGAAAAATGCCCTTGCCAGAGTCCTTGCAGGTCTGGTGGGGTCTCCAAACCCCCCAGCCCTGGCTTGGATTGGCAGGTAGGTCCAGTTGGGTCAACATCAGTGGATTTTTCTACTTTTCCAACTCTTCCCCTGCATCTGGAGGTGATGAAATGGGACAGACACTGGGAGACGGGTTGGCACTGAGAGCTGCAGGAAACTGGGAGCGTGGTCAAATCCACCCCAGTATCCTAATTTTCAGTTTTCCAACTTTTCTGACACTTGCAGCAATTAATTTGCTACCAGTGTCAAGTCTCTTGGCAGAGAATCACACGCAGTTAGGAGAGATTAAAGGAGGACTAATTAAACTACCCCTTCTCTTGCTACAAAATAATGTTAATCTCTCCCAGGGTGTTTATTTCCATTGCAGCTTAACCAAGGAAATCTCTAAACAAATCAAAATGTGTTAGTGCTGAAAACTCAGCCAGAGGAGCTGGGTAGCAGGAAGGGGATGGGTATTTTAGTCCTATTTTTTTTTTTTCCCTTGTAAAAACAGAATGAAGGTGTAGAAATGAGACACTGCAGTGTGTTTACAGCAAGAAGGCAGGTTGGATGACAGTTGCTATGGAAACCTTTTCAGAACTGTATGGAAGAGCATTTCAAAGTCCCCTAAATGTGTTAAGGGTGCAGGGGGGAGGAATTTTTCAGTTTTTTTTTTACTCCTAAAATTGCCAAAATGTGCTTTCTGCCAAGAATTTCTTGCTAAGTTTGAAGCTGACTCCAAAAGAGGGAAAAGAAAACTTGTGGAGGGAAGAATGGCGATTTCCACCAGGGAGAGCATCTATTCAGAAGGTGGTGCTGAGGTTCTCCTGGGAATATATTGTCCTTCAGGACTTTATTGAAGAGGATTGCCATTAAAATAGCTGTTTGATTTAATTTTCTTTTATTCTTAGCTATTATCCAAGAAGCTGGATTTCTTCTGTGGTTGCTTTTGAGATTAACTCTTCTTTTTTTGTTTTTTTTTTTTCTGTCTTTAAATAGAACCTTCACTTGGATTTGCTAATACATTAAGCCACAAAGGTTCTAAATTCTCCTGCAAATACCACGATCCCCAAAATAGAGCATTACATTAGAGTTCAGCATAATGATTTCCTCAAATAGTTCCTTGCTTTGGAACTTAACAGCTCCTACCTTTTTTATCTCCTTACTGTTTATTAGCAGACCTCTGTGTTGCAGGATGGAGAAGTTGCTAACCAGCCTGTCTGGAAGGAACTGTTCAGGAGTAAAGAAACAGCCCATTTTTGGTCAGACAGAGCAGTACCTGACATGTGTTGGGCCCCTCACTCCCAGCAGGACACTGAGGGGCTGGAGTGTGGCCAGAGAAGGAGCTGGGGAAGGGTCTGGAGCAGGAGTGTGGGGAGGAGCAGCTGAGGGACCTGGGCTGGTGGAGCCTGGAGAGAAGGAGGCTCAGGGGAGACCTTAGCAGTTAGTTGGGAGGATTTCCCATGTCAACACCTGTCTCAGCTGCAGCTCTGAGGCATGGGAAGGGTTAATGAGTGGACTGTGGCCCTGCAGGGCTCTGGAGAGGGGTGACAAAGTGTTTGCTGCAGCAGGATCCTGAAAATGTTACACTGAGAGTGCCAAACACACTGGAATTTGCTAGAAAAAGGGGTGTAAGGATTTTTTGGTGCCTCTCTGTGCACTGCAGAGCCATGCCATGGCTTCAGGTGCTAGAAATCTATTTGGATTCCTCTTTTTCACACCAGAAATCACTTCTCTAAAGAGCTCACAGGTACATTCCCAGTGTCTTGTGTACCTTGGAGATCCAGCAGGTGTTCTGCATCTTGGGTTTATTTATCCCCATGGACCTGGTTTGTACTCAGATGTGGACAGTTATGCCTGAGAGCATCTTTAATTCAGAAAAAAAATGTCTGTGACAAATCTGGTTTAACACTCTCAGCTCATAAAAATGTAAAATATATATGGCTTGAATGGCTTCAGGGCTGCCAGAGCACAGGGAGATTAA